>VDFB02285990.1:0-20000 GCA_007258455.2 Sequoia sempervirens
TTCTTCTTGGCATTCTGAGCATCTTCGGGAATTTACTATTTTTAGTAAATTCTATTTCTGGCAGTGTTCCTGTTGGTTTCGGCATGGTTGACTTTCTACTTCAGACTGATCAGTTGGCTTGCTCATTTATGGCTTCGGGGCACAATTGGAGAGATAAGTCGAATTATTTAATTAAAGTCATGTTTTAATGTTATATTTTAACATTGACCCCCTTGGCCTAGCTCGTCACTTTAAGTTGTTTTAAAAGATGTCTTTATGGGTGTGTTGCATTTTTTATTGTAATTTGAAAATTGAAAAAAATTGGCTCGAAATATTTCAGTGGTATTAGAGCCAAGATCCTGCCATCCTGTGCCCAACAAAGTTCATTTGACAAATGAGTGACAGAGATACCAGACACTACGTACAGAAAGAGATGACTACAGAGAAGTCACTACTTGAGTTAATGCATGAACTGTGTACGCTAATGAAGGATCCTGACATAAAATGGGGAGTCAGAAAGATTTATGCTAAGTCTGAAAGTCAGGATAGAAAGGTGCACATGCCACATCAGAATGATCGTGAGCTTGATGAAGATACCGTGGCAAGTGAAGAGTTAAGAGTAGAACCCCATAATACTTCCCTTGACTTGCATGTAATAGTAAGTGATGAAGATCAGCTTGGTGAAAAGAACAGAACGACAGTCTTGAATCCTAATAAGGATTCAACCTATGAAGGTCTTGAAGCTAAGGGCTTCACTGAAGATTTTAGTAGTACTGTTGTATGGGATGAGTTTGCTGATGAAGAGCAAGTAGAAGGAAATACTTATGGTCCCGTTGAATCAGCCTATGAGCATTGCCAAAGTGATGAAGTTGGTAATGATTCCAACATGACTGTACCACCTCGTGTTGAAGAATTGGTGGTGGATAGTTTTACTCTTGTTGTTGTCTCAACTCCCCAAGAAGTTCCACATGAGGAAATCAGCGACATACTTTCTCATGATGGTTCCATAAAAGATAATGAAGGTGAAGTTTTCGAAACAAGCAGCATCGAAGAATCTTCACTTCATTTCGGTGGTGACATTGTTGGATTTGGGTTTGACCAGCAAACCAAACCATTGGAAGAAAATGTTTTTGAAGATATCAGCTTAAGAGATTCAGGATCTGACTTATTCATTGAGTCAATACTTCCAGTGAAGCATGAAAAACCTCTTCTTGTTGATCATCTCAGTCAACCCCTTGGCAATTGGGATCCAGGTGTGTTGGCACTGAGGTATAACAAAGAACCTTTGTGGGATGAATTTCCCTTTGATCCTGATGAAGACCAAAATATTTTCTGCCTTGCAAGCTATGAGGAGGCCGAAGGAGAAGTTGTTTTTGATGAATAAGCTTACTCTGAAGAGCTCCATGGTGATCCCTTCAAGTTGATTGTAGCCACCAAGGAGGATGTTGTTACTTCCAAAACTTTCAAACCAGCATTCAATGATTGTTTGTTTGAGTCGGGGGCTGCCATAGCCTTTGATCAAGATGGCAGTGAGGTGGATGAAGAGCTTGAAGACCTTACGGCTTTTGAAGAAGAAAGGTTCAATGTGGTTTTAGATCACAAGGCTGATCTACCAAGGAAAGAAGCTGATTGCAAGCTTGAGGATGAGGAAACTGTGGAG
Organism: Sequoia sempervirens; assembly: GCA_007258455.2. Classification (NCBI taxonomy): domain Eukaryota; kingdom Viridiplantae; phylum Streptophyta; class Pinopsida; order Cupressales; family Cupressaceae; genus Sequoia; species Sequoia sempervirens. The sequence continues at coordinate 1,640 of VDFB02285990.1, forward strand.
TATGTCCCTCTCCATGACACTGAACATTCTCCGTTAGTTGAGGATGAAAGACAAGAAGGTTGGAGCAGCTCTGAGGACAGCGATGTCACAAAACAAAGTTCTGATTTTGAAAAGCAGCCAACCAGCAATTCACCATCTTCACATTCTTATGAGTGGGAAGGACAATTCAAGGTGTTCGTTGACAAGGAAGTGCAAGCTCTATCCCTATTTGACTACGCACATAGCTTGGTTGAAGAGCTTTACTGGAAGGCTCAGCTTGAAGAGAGACGTAGAGGAGTGACCGATGAAGTTACTCTTCCTAATTTGCAACTTATCAGAGATTCCTTGGAGACCTTGAAGTCTGAGTACGTACACTCTATTGGAGAACGGGATCATGTCATTGAAGTTGCAAAGAAGGCCATTTGTGCTTTTCATGAAAAGGAGAGTATGATTGATGAGCTCACTCTGCAGCTTAAATCAATAAGGACGAGTTGAAAGAAACTCAGTTGGATCTAACAGAGGTTGAAGACCAGTTTGTAGATTTCAAACTTTTCAAGGAGCAAGAGGATGCACAAAGAGCTGAAAAAATCAATCAAGTGATTGGAGATCTTGATTGTCTTCAAGAGGAGTTTGATCTTGAAAGCATTTCAAGAAAATCAGAAGTTGCATGTACAGATTTGGGGCAGCGAGACGAAAGGAATGGCTTCCAGGTCTTTGACAATCCCTTCTTTGAAGTGGGTGCTGAAGCAACTTATGACAATCCTCTCTTTGTTTTGAAAAATGAGTCAAGTAGTGAAGTGACCAAGCATGAGGTCAAGCATGAACTCCAATCTAAGGATGCCTTGATATCACTCCATGAGGATGTGCCACGTATGTTGAGTATAATGGATGCATAAGTGGGTTTGAGGATGGAGTCTCTACATGGGAAGTGTTGATTCGAGGAGATTTCAACATCCCCGACACCAAGGTGTTAACAAAGCAAGACTTGGTAGCTGCTGGTAACTTCATTACAGCAGCAAGGAGCAAAGATTTCAGTTTTGTTACTCATGAAGTAGGGAAGAAAAATGGACTAGAACTCGGTGTTTGTATGCTTGTCAATCCATCCCTTGGGTTGAATGATGCTTTGGCATTTATTAGTCCATTTTTGGAGTTGGTTTTGAGGTCATTTAATATTTCATGCTCCATTGTTGTTGAAACTTTCATGGATAGGCTTCAAGGGTTCAATAGAGGAGGCATCAATATCTTCAGTATACACTTGATCCTTACTAGCTCTTGGGAATGCATTGAGATTACCTTGCATTGTGTTGAAAATCATTTTCAGTTGGGTATCTGTGCTTGGGATTCTCAACTTGGCTTGATAAAGCTTATTACATTTGGAAAGGGCTATTGGAGGAATAAGGATCAAATTTCCAAATTTGTTGATGTTGTTCCTTTCTTTGTCCGCCACTTGATGGGGTTATTTGTTCATCAACAATTGGGTTGGAGAGAAATTTTGAGTATGGGTTGGAGAAATGAACGATTGGTTGCTCTTGAGAGTGTTTCTCGGCTAAGACCAGGACAGATTTTGAGACTCGAGCTTGCTGGTTTGAGGCAGACCAGCCACCTTACATGTTGCGTTTCTCGCATTCAGGAGAGTTGGTTCATCACTCCTGATCAAAGAAGTGGTAGTTTTCTCATGGAGATGGATCTAGCGTGTTTTCCAACCACCTTGGAGGTGTCACCTTGCAGCTCGATGGTCATCTCACATGCTCACGCTTGGGATTTTGAGTGGTGTTGTTGTTTTCCTTTGGGTAGGACTCAAGAATCAGATTGCACTACGCTGATCCTAGCCTTGATCAGCAGCAATTATTTGGTCCTTCACACAAATTCATCTTATGATGGTTTGTGATGTAAACTTTGACAGTTTACTCTCAGTGTTGATTCAGGACAGCAGTCTCTCACATGCTTTGGTTCACCATTCTGAGACTCGTGGGGCTAGAACTATGTGTGTTTTTTGTAGTCTTCATGGTTGTGTCAGTATAATTTAGATGAGGCATAGTAGCTTCATGCGGAGACATCAGTATGAGTTCGTTGAGCTCTTGCAAAGGATTCCTTTCCTCCTTGCAAGAAGATTTGTAGATGTCACATTTGCAGTCATGGTTCTGTTTGTTACCATGTGGAGGTATGCTGAGGAGTTCGATTTTGATTTGAGTAGACTATCTTTCCTATTGCTTAGAATTGTGATTGACAGTAGTATGGTTGATACTGTTAATTCGGGGCATTGTGGACATGAGATGTTGCATGATTTTGATCCCCCTCCTTTAAGATCTTTCGGTTTGAGTATCATGGATGGTAACACTTTGGGGTTACGAGGAAGGTTAGTGCAGCATAGGCTTGATGATTTCATGGATGTGATCAAAGTGGTGCAGCATCGGCATGGTGGGTCCTTCCTGCGATGGGTTTGGGAACCAGGGATCATACTTGTTTGCGTATGGATTAGTTTTAAAATTTCTGGAGTTGTGGTGGTATTGCTTGAGGACAAGCAATTTTGAGAAGGGCAGATTGTAATGTCCCCTTCTCGAGCATGATCTTTCCAGTAACCGTTGGCCTATTCCGGAGACCCGTAGGCTACTTGGAAGGTAAAATTAGGGTTTCTTGTTTTGAAGGATGCTCTTGCTCGAGGTTGGTTGATTCAATGGCAGATTCTTTCTGGGTTTTCAGAGAGCTTCGCAGTGATATGTTCTTCTTGGAATTTTGAGCATCTTCAAGAATTTACAATTTTTAGTAAATTCTATTTCTGGCAGTGTTCCTGTTGGTTTCGGCATGGTTGACTTTCTACTTCAGACTGATCAGTTGGCTTGCTCATTTATGGCTTCGGGGCACAATTGGAGAGATAAGTCGAATTATTTAATTAAAGTCATGTTTTAATGTTATATTTTAACATTGACCCCCTTGGCCTAGCTCGTCACTTTAAGTTGTTTTAAAAGATGTCTTTATGGGTGGGTGCCTCATTGAAAGAAATTAATTATATTTCTTATAAAGTAAAGATTAACCCAAGCTCAAATTGGACGCCAATTTCAAGAAGGAAATAAAGTATTATTAAAAGTCAAAGTTTGCTTGGAAAAGTGGGACACCTTCTATTGGAGGATTAGGGTTTGGTTCGAAAAGGAAGTTTAGGGTTTCAGGAAAGATCATCTGAAAATTATAAAAGGAGGCCATTGGTTATCATTGAGATGATCTTTTATCTACAGGAATGTTATGCTGTCGGATTGGCTGTGGGATTGCTTCGAGGAATGTAAGCCTCCTAGCTAGGCATTGCTTCTCGCTTGAAAGATAGCGACTAGTGGTGAGATAGTATAGTCTAAGTGTTTGGTATCAAGATTTCTGCATCATTGTCATTGTGTGGCTTTGTAGTTCAGATTTGTGCATTTTAGTGAGATTCTAGAATTGCATTTTCCTCATTGCAGATTATTGTTTTTAATCACAAGTCAAAAAATACAAAAAGTGTTGTTCTGGGTATTGTCTCATTGGTTTTCTCTGTTGGAGGCGACCCTTCATGAATATTTGCAGATTTTAATATGAAGCTGATGATTTTATAATGCAAATTCGTCATTCCTTGTAGGGCACACTTTCTGGAGTGCCTTGGGATCCATGCCATTAATTAATAGCCACTTTTAGCTGCCTTTTCTTATAACTAAACTAGGCGCCATCATTTTATAGGTCCATTGCATCAAACTTGAAGTCTTTTGGGTCTGTTTAGGGTGTTATACGAGCAAATTAGTGGATTACATGCATGCTGGTTTTACATTTAAAAGTGGAGATCTGTACAAATCAGAATCTTAAATCTGGTTCTTGAGTGAAGAAATCAGTCTTGGTATCTTCATTAAGCAAGGAGAATCCTCTTATTAGATGTTCATTGAATTGTTCTAACTTCATGCTCTTGGCAGGAAAATTCTTCTCATATTGTAAGCTGAACAGTAGTACTGGCAGCAGTTCTTAATCTTGCTTAATTCTGATTTGTAATGCTTATCTTACATTCTGAAGTAGCTTTGTAATCATTTATATCTCCGTCATATGGTAGCTCCCATTCTGTCTCGGTCTGGAAAGCACATTCTTGACGTCGAGTATTTTCAGCATCATTGCTTATTTCCTTTCATAGCATTGTAATTCTTACACTCCGTCATATGGTCGCCTCAATTCCATACTGGATTGGGTAGCACATACTTGGTGTTGAGTTCCCTTTCAGTACTTGTAGTGGTAGAAGATCCTCTGACCATATGCTCGCCATCATCGGCGCCATTCTTGATTAGAGTTCCTTCCAGTTCTATTTTTACATTCAGATCCTCTGACCAATGCTCACACCTTGCCCTCATCGAGATCCTGGTGTACATTCTGGTTAGAGTTGTTTCAGTATCGTTCTGGTTTAGAGCTAACCCTAACGACTGTGGATTGCTCTGCTTGTTGCAATTGAAAATTTGAAAAAATTTGGCTCGAAATATTTCATGAGAGAGAGAGAGAGTGGGGGGGAGAGGGGAGGGAGAATGATCCAGGGGCTTCTGAAGGTCATAACTTTTAACTTGAATATCTATTTGAGCTTAGTTTTATATGGAGATGCATTAGGAGTTGTTTGGATTGTCAACTAAGCTCAACTCAGTAGGTGGCCCTTTTGACACATTTTTCTAGGGTTGAATTCTTTCATCTTTAATAACTTGGAGCTCATGTTTCCAATTTGAATTGTAAGTTGAAAATTCATGCCCCCATAGTTTTAGGAAGTTTTTGGGAATAATATGGACTCAAAGGAAAGGGGGGAGAGAGGGGGGGCGAGACAGAGGGAGAATGATAAGATTCAATAAAAAAAAATATGTTAAATAATAATTATAATATAATATAAATTTTAATAATTTAGCTTTTCATGAATATAACTTGACACATAACTAGATTCATTTTTTTGCTTGTGTAATTAATACGTAAATTTTAGCTAGGTGATAATGGTAATCTTAAGAAAAGTTTGCTATTGTTGTGATACAGATGCTATCACCTTTTTGTTTTGGCTACTTTTGACAAAAATGGACGCTTTTGTAAACTTTAGTCATTATTGCTAGGGATAATCGCTTTTGAAAAAAAAAGTCACTTTTTCTAGAGATAGTCACTTTTGAAAAATTGAGTCGCTTTTGTTAGGGATAGTCGCTTTTGTAAAACATGGCCGCTTTTGAACAAGTTCGCTATCGCCATGGATAGTGGCTATTGTTTATGCCAGAGTCGAAACCTCAACTTATGGATCCAGGTTAGTTGATTTTTAGGAGCTCAAGAGATACTTCCTTGATGTTGTTGATTTGCAATACATAGCCTATATGCCAGAGATTTGAGCTCATCGAGCAATGATGACTGCTTTGGTGGAGAGGTGGAATTGAGAGACCTCTTCATTTCATTTGTTGACTAGAGAGTGCAAGGTCACTTTGGAGGATGTTTGGAGGATTCTGAGGATCCCCATCCATGGGGAGCTTATTGATTATGATGTCTAAAGGGGTAGAGTAGCTATGGAGAAATTACTTAGTTTGGAGCAACTGCAAGTTGTTTATTCTAAGATCAATTTAGCTTCCTACATTGATGGTGTAGACCCCATGGCTATTGTCTTGGTAGGTGTGATTAGTGGACCTTTAATGCCCGATAGGAGGGTTAAGAGGTTTCTTGTCAGCTGGGAGATAGTTATTGAGCAGATGATGGAGCATGCGATAGTGTATGCTTGGGCTCACTGCGTGTTGGCCCACCTTTATAGGGATATGCACAAGCCAATTTACAAAGGTGGTAGCTTCATTTCATCTAGTGTTGGCCTACTCCATTTCTAGGCCTGGGAGAGGATAACTATTACTCAACTAGAGGGTATACGAGATAAGGATACCCATTATCCCTATGATTATCAGTATTATGACTACCTCCACTATACTCAACCTGGTAGACTATCGCATTGGAGGGAAGTGTTCAATGATATGACTGAATTCCCATGGCGCTCATACTTAGATTGTGAGGCTTGATCAGATGACCAGGAGCAATTGGTATATCATTAGTAGACTCAGTTCCTTATTGGTTGGCTAGTAGACATCATTCTTGAAAGGTACCTTGCAGATAGGGTGCTCAGACAGTTCGACGAGCACTAGACTCACCTTGTCGATGATTATATGTCTATATTTTGTCATACCACATGGGAGGCAACTATATGGGGGCCTCGTGTCGATTCACAGATAATAGTGGCAGCTTTCAGAGCCCTGAGACCATTTGGATGGGGTTGGGCAATGGGGGGAGTTGATCCCAGGACTACGAGGGATTATGAAGGTTGGTGGGCCCGTCGTAGGCCACAAAGATTGACCATGCCCCCTACAAGAGCAGACGGAGTTCCAGTTTTGGGGGTTAAGAGAGGAGGTGTCGTTGGGAACCGACAAGATTGACAACGATTGATGATTTCCCATGAGCAGCTACTGTATATACAGGACGATCAAGATGGATAGGGTGACGATCATCAATAGGATGGTTGAGATCCTCAGGATCAGGAGTAGGGACCAGAGGGAGCTCCCCCACAAAGAGATATGGCTACTTAGATTGTGTAGATCATAGTCGATAGAGATGCCAGGGTAGTTGAGAGAGACGCTGAGATTGCTCAATGACAGGTTGCAAAGGCATAGGTTGTTGTTTTGAACGCAAAGTGGGATACCATCAAGACCAAGAGGGACACCCTAAGACAAGGGTTGGAAACAAAGAGATGGAAGAGATTGGCAGTAGAGATTTCCTTGGCCTTCGCTATTCCATTGGCTTAGTATCAGGTTGAGCGGGATTGAATTATGAGAAAGAGGACATATTTCTAGACTTTTTACTAGGCTTTTGTACCAAGGGCTCAAAGACACCCTCATTTTGGAGATTCAAGCATTGCTACAGGTGTCGAGTTAGGGGGAAAATCTATCAGACAACCACAATAGTCTCTATTCAACCTCACTCATCTCCTATGCACAACTAGCAGCAACACAAATCCCCACCTCGAGACAGCCAACAAGGTTGATGTTCTAGTTATTCATGATCTTTATGCTTTTATCCAAGACATTTGTAGACATATATTTTTGTATATACATTCATCGGCCCTCCTGAGGCCTCATATATATATTTTGTATATTTTGATATCACAAATGATGTTCGATGATGTACATGACATTCTCATTTTTTATGATATATGATATATACCATTTTTTTTCATGGCATATATGTGTTATGAGATGTGTATGGATGATTATGGATGCTTATATGTTTATGATAGTTGATTTACGATTATATGCTCATGTTTTTTGTACTTTTCTGATGCATTTATATGATATGGATGATGATGATGTATGCAAATCTATGATGTTATATGATGTATGGTGTTATATGATGTAGGATTTGTTATTATATGATGGACATGACATGCCCTTATTAGTTTGTGGATGTAGGATGTATGCGGTACTAATGACTTTGTCATGCAGTATGTGGATATTAGTTAGAAGATATGTTAGTATGATTTTTAGAGATAGATAGAAGTGTTTAGATGGTTGTGATGATATGCATTCTAGATCACTATTACTACTACCATTTTTCTTTCATGCAAAAATACATATTTTTTAGCAATCCTTATTGATATAGCAGATAGACATGAAACACCTTGGTATTAATAACCAAGGCGGATTTATATCTATTACATGGACTTTGACTCTACAATCAAGGAGTATTCTTGCTCATACTAGACATACGAAAACTCTATTAGAGTGAGTGGGTGAGAAGTTTCAAAACATTTCAGAGTAGTTACACATAATGGAGTATCTAATATGCAACCCCTACGAGAATTCTCCCAAAATGACTTCCGCACACAGAACAAAGCAAGTATTCACCATGATAGTATTACAAAAATATCCAACAAATAGAGCAGATAGAAAACCAATTATTAATGCCCCATTCCTTCCTCTCTAAATCCTTATGGACATCCTCGAGAGATCCTGGGTGACAATAAGATAAATCAAAAAGATAAGATCATAAAAAGATAAACAATGTTGTTGTATCACTTGTCCATAGTTGTTTGATGTTTCAGGATGTTATCCATTAGTGATGTCTATTGTAGGAATGATTTATTCATTAAGACATACGTCAGGATGTTGATGATGAATTATCGATAGGTAGGTACTTTGAACACTTAGGCATTGTTTTAATCTGATGATGATCAAACCTTCACAATATTTTTCTTGGAAATTTTAGATTCTGATGTTTGCTTTTATTTTTGATTGTTTTGTCAAAGGTTGAAGGTGATGATTGTTTATTATAGATGGAAAGTTTATTGCAGATAGGTGACAATGGAGATAGGACTTTTGAGATTTTTTAAATTATTTGATGTTGTTTTTGTTGTTTTTGTTGTTTTTGGGAGATTTAGAGACAATTAGGGGGACCTAAAGGGGCTAACCTAGTGCCTTAGGGGCTCATCGATGATGGCATTGCCTATGTCATGAATGCAAAGACATCATAGTTTGACTATATTGGGTGACACTATTTTTGGAGTTTTCTTATTTTTTACAAATGTTTTTAGGATTTTGATTGGATTTTAAAGACCAAGAGGGACACCTAAAGGGGACTAACCTATGGCCTTTCCTACGTTACGCATAGAGGCTCATAGTTCGCTTGACCATGATAAGAGTATATTTTTTATTTTTCTGATGTTTGAATGTTTTTGAATTTTCAAAGGATATTTGAATGTTTTTGGATTTTTGATTAAGTTTAAAGACCATGACAGACATTTAAAGGGCCTGACCTAGGGCCTCGAGGGATATTCAAAGATTATCCTTGCTACATTATACACGTAGAGGCCACGTAGTCCAACTTTTTGACTCAAAGCATAAAATGTTTTTGTGACTTTTGATGTTTTACAACTTTGTTTTGGATTTTGAGAGTTTTCTGGATGTTTTTTATTTTGTTTTGATAGTTTGTAAGTTATGGGATTAACAAGGATCCACTCCACTACTAATTTTAGGAAGTTACCCCTAATTTGGAATAGGATTACTTTTTATTAGGGATAGGTGGATAGTGCAGCAAGGTTCAACACTTGATTAGTTATCGAGCCATGGTTGGGTGCACGTTTTATTATGGTGATGGATAGAATGGATGTGACGGTAGATAGATAGTGTTGATAGACGACGATGCAAGTCTTATTCAAACATAGCACTAGTTTACCAGGTTTTCACTACATGGTACCTATCTAGAAGTGCCATAAGGTGGTTTTCACTTAAAAGACATTTTATTTCTCTTTACTATTTTCTTGATTTTTTGTTTTTTTGTTATTTTCAATTTTTCGCTTGGGATATTTTGATGTGCTCGGGTGTAGAACTTCTTAAGATGGCTACCATTAAGAGGTTCAACTAGCGGCTCTCCTTTAGGTGTAGCCAACTTATATGCTCTAGAGCCATAGATTGTTGTAATGATGTAGGGACCTAGCCAGTTTGGTTCAAACTTACCTTTCCCATCTTGATTCAGCCAGACCTTTTGATTTTCCTTTAGGACCAAGTCACCAACTTAAAAGTTCTTATTTTATTATTTTCTTTTTGTAGCATTGCTTGAGCTGATTTTGATAGGCCTGTAGATGGTTCAATGCACTCAAGCATCTTTCATCTAGGAGTTCAAGCTCATTGAGTCTAGAAACTCGATATTCTTTATTGCTCACAAGATCCTTCAATGACACTCACAAGGATGGGATTTCAACCTCTATAGGTAGTATTGCTTCTAATCTGTAGACAAGGAAAAGGGAGTTGCACTTGTAGGTGTGTGGATGTCAGTTCTATAAGCCCTTAAGGCTGGGTTTAGCTGCAAATACCATCGCAACTGACGTCATTAATAGTTTTCTTTAGGATTTTCAAGATGGTTTTATTGGATGCTTCTGCCTAGCCATTTCCTTGAGGATAGTATAGGGTTCAAAATTGGTGTTGGATAGAGAACCTTGAGCATAGATCGCGAACATCTTGATTCTTGAATGAAGTTCCATTATTTGTTATAATAGTTTGTGGTATACCATACCAATAGATTAAATAGTTAAGAATGAACTTAGCTATTTGTTTCCTTGTGATATAGGTTAGAGGAATAGCCTCTATCCACTTTGTAAAGTAATTTGTTGCAGTGATGATGAATTTTTTCCCATTGGATGAGGTCGCTGATATCTTAACTACTAGGTCCAATCCCCACTAAGAGAAGGTTCATTGAGTAGTGATAGGATGCAACTCTTGTACAAGTTCATGTACAAGATTTCCATGTTGTTGGCATTGATGACACCTCTTGGAAAGATGAATTGCTTCTTTCTCTAGAGATGGCCAATAGTACCATATTTAAAGTATCTTCTGGACTAGGTTAGGTCCACTAGAGTGAGATCCATAAAAACCTTCGTGTACTTCTTGTAAGGTAGTGTTTGCTTCTTCCGTGTTAAGACATCAGAGTAATGTACAATAATTCAGCGATATAGGGTATCTCCTAGGATAGTGAATTGGGAAGTTTGATGGATGAGGGTTTTCTTTTGATTGGACGTTAGATGGGGTGGTATGATTCTATGTTGGATATAGGAAAAAATTTCCTCATACCAAGGCGAGTTAGGACCAACAATATCACACACTAGTTCGGATTCTAAGATGTCGAATGTTGGTATAAGAAATTGTTCTACCAAGAATTCTTATCTAGGAACATTCTCAGGTATGTACAGGAGTGAGCCATGTTGAGTGTGGGATCCGTCAAAGTGCATGGTCCAACGGGTTGACTATGTTGTCATTAGGATGCTTTCATCTAGAAACTTTGCTACAAGTGGTTGATGGTCTTCGATGGGGGATTCTACTAACTAATCTGCTATTACTTGTCCCTTGATGGATTTTCTATCGACATATTCTATGTCGAATTCGTTAAGTATCATGACCCACTTAGTGATTCTTCCTATAAGGGCTACCTTTTCCAAAAGATATTTCAAGGGGTCTATCTTGGATATTAACTGACTTGTTTGTTTAATATGTAGTGCCTAAGCTTCTATGTTGTGAAGACCACTGATAGGCATGGTCATTCAATAGGGGTATAATTAAACTCATAGTCGACCAGGGAATGGCTAATGTAATATATTGCATGTTCTTTATTTTAGTCATCAAGTTGTTCTAACAAAGCTCCCAAAGCTACTAGTGTTATGGACACATATAGGATCATTGCTTTATCCTAAATTGGAGGAATCAATACCGAGGGAGTGAGAAAATAGTCCTCTACTTACTAAAAATCTTGGTCACACCTTCCACCCCATTTGAATGCTACATCTTTATGGAGGAGGTGTGTGAATAGATGAAACTTATCTACTAGTTGTGTGATGAACCTTCTGATTGACTGAAGATTACCTTGTAGACTTCGCAGTAATTTCAGTATGTTTGGAGGAGGCATTTCTAATATAGCCTTGAATTTGATGGGATCTACCTCGATGCCTCTTCTAAACAAAATGTAGCCCAAGATTTTCCCTGATGTTACACCAAAAATGCATTTCTTCAAATTTAGACGTAAGTTGTATTCCTCTAGTCTATCAAATATCCTAGATAATTTATCCAGGTGTTCATGTCTTGTGACTGATTTAGCTAATAGATTTTCAACATAATCCTCCATGGTGATGTGCAACATGTCATGGAAAATGGTAGTCATCACTCTTTGATAGGTGGCTTCTACATTCTTCAAGCCAAATGGCATGACATTCCAACAAAAATTTCCCCAAGTGCATGTGAAAGCTATTTTGTGTTGATCTTCAAGGGCTATGTTTATTTGATTGTACCTGGAGAAGTCATCCATTAATGAAATCATTTTGTGACCAACAATTAAATCCATAATGATGTCGATGTTGGGAAGGGGGGAGTCATCTTTAGGACATGCTTTGTTGATACCTCTAAAGTTTGTGTATATTTGTATGCCCCCAGTGGGTTTTGATACTAGTACAAGGTTGGATACCCACTCAGGATAGTCAATTGGTTTGATGAATCCCATGTCCAGCAGTTTTTGAAGCTCCACCTTAACTAATAGTGTTATCTATGGGTGTATTTTTCAAATCTTTTGCTTAACTGGTTTAGATGTGGGGAATATCGTTAGGTGGTTTACCACTAATGTTGTATCTAGCCCAGGAATATTTGCATATGTCTAGGAAAAGTTGATCTTATGTTCCATGATGAATGTTGTGAAGTTGACCCTTCTTTTGGATCCAATGAAGCTACATGATATGTCACGTTAGCTTCCTTTGTTGTTCCAAAATTGACAAGTTTTGAACCTTCAACCAAGGTTGTTGAGTGCTCTTGATACTCTGTAATGGGGAGATTGAATCCTCCATCTTCAGGTGCCTTGGTGAGGTTTTCACCCTCAGATGAGTCCTTTGTTTTTCTCTTTTCCTGGTCCGTAAAGCCACACTATGGTTTTCCCTAGGGGATCACATTTTTACTTTTAGATTATTTCTTTCAATTTTGCAATTAGAGGATGCAATCCCCCCCAAAGTATGTTCTTTGTTCTATTTCTGTGACAATACCAATTACGCGATCTCCTTTATGCAGACCCTATTGAATTCCCATGAACTCTGCAATAGCTCCGTTATTCTAGCATTAGTCCACAACAACTGTGTGATGTTGTTGATCCCAATTGATCAACTGTGGGTAGCGTAAGAATAGGTTATCATTGTTATCATGAAAGCTTATGGTGGATGTGGATGGATAAAATGTAAGGATAGTAGAGTTATCCATGTTCCAAAGGGTATCTAGGTTGTAGTCACTTGAGGCACAAGACTCTCATTCACATTCGTTGGAGTCTATTTTAATATCGTAGTCCTCGGTTGTAGGTCTAAAGGTGAAGGTACTTATGCCAAAAAAAATTGAATAGGTCTTCGATTGTTAGGTCATTGTCCATAAGATGGTATTTATCCGATGTCTCTTCATCAATAGAAAGAGCTACTTCCTAATAAGAGGTAATTTCAATGCTTGGATTAACCATGTCTATTGAACCATAGCCTAGTCCCATGTTCTTCTTGCGTTTTTCCACGATGATGGGTTCTCTTATGCCTTGTTCTTGTAGACCAAGGCCATATTTTCCAGTGCATCCCATATTTCTTGCTATCTAATACCCTTTATTGTTGAGATCCATAGGAAGGGGGTGTTGTTGTTCCTGTTCCTCCTGTTCCTCTTTGTAGATCCATGATGAGAGGTCCTCTTCAAATACCACTTCATTGTTCATGTCTCCCCACTTTTTGAAGATCTAGTGGGTTTAATTTCATATGTGATAGCTTGAACATGCTTTATTTCCTTTGGTCATCTGTAGGATTTTGGTGATGGGGAAAGCTCCCCAATGCAGAAGGATCGTTTGAAGTGATATTCTCCACAGCCTTTGTCAGAATCTAGATCTTGAGTTCGGATTTAGGAGGATCAGTTGATGTAGATGGGGTTGATGCCGATGTGGATGTAGTTGTAGATGTAGTAGATGGAGTTGTGGTTGAGGCAAGTGATGTTGGATCAACATAGAAAAATTAATGGAATGAAATGTCATTGTTGGGTATTTGAAGGAGTGTTTTGTACTTCTCCAAGTTTGAGAAGTAATGAAAGGGTTTAGGATTAGCGTATATTGTAACTTCATTATTGTCATGAGGAAATTTTAGGCATTGGTGAAAGGTTGAAGGGACCGCTTGCAATGCATGGATTCAATGTCATCCCAAGAGAAGGTTATATGGAATATCAAGATCCAATACATAACAAGTTGTTTCCACTATTGCTAGCCCCACTTGAATAGGAAGTCTCATTGTGTCTTATGAGTTCCTCTCCATATCATCATAAACCCTTATAGTGACACTCTTCTTCTTGTCAATCAAGTCGTTAGAATACCCCAATTGCTTTACCATTTTTCGGGTACATATGTTTAGGCCTGCACCTCCATCTATTAAGACTCTCTTGATTTTGTGTTTATGGACACAAACCTTGAGATACAAAGCTTGATTGTGGAAGGATCATTGTGGAAGGTCTCTTTTAGAAAAGACCATGTAATGGGTGAAGTGATAGTGCCAACCATGGCTTGAAATTGATCAGTGTTAAGATCGTTAGGTATCGAAGAATCAATGAAAGCTTTCTCTAGGATTTCTTTATGTGCTTGTGATAATTTTAAAAGCTCAAGGATAGAGATCAATGCTGGAGTTTTCTTTAGCTGGTTGCCAATGCTATGGCCAGTGGAAGGCTTAATGGTGGCTTCGGCTGGAAGTGGAGCTCCTTGGATTGTGACTTTTCCTCTTCATGTAGTCACATTGCATTCAGGGTTTTTTCCTAGTATAGTCACGACATTGATATTTTGATCAGCTTGGGAGATGGTTCCTACGACTTCGTCATAGGTGAAGTTGGCTTTTTGGTAATCTTGACTTTTTTCCTTTTTAATTTCCCCTAGAATGATTCGAGAGTGAATCCTTATATATTCCCATGTCTTGGCCCAAGACGATGTTCTATGTCGACCTCCCCTTTTTCTATCAAGTCTTGTACGATGTTTTTATGTCTCATATAGTTATTTGTTGTGTGCCCCTTGATCTTATGGAATTCACATTGATTGTTCTCGTTGTACCAAGGGGGTTTGAAGTTTGGTTCATCGTAAGTTGTTTTATCAGGATTGGGAAGCCTGATAAGGGTCTTTTGGACAAGTTTGTGCATAAATACCTCAAGGGTTTCTCCCAACGGAGTGAATTTTCTCCTAAACCGATTATTCTGCCTCGGCGGCCCTCTTTGAATATCATACCCTTGATTTTTTTCTTGGTTAGTTTGTTGATTGTTTGGAGGATATGTGAGCTGGTTTTTTTTTTAGTGTTGTTCGGTGGGTAATTTACTTGAGTTGTTTGCACATTATTTTATGGATTGCTAGGAGTTTGCATATTTCGTATGAATTTTGCATCTACCACTCCATCATTGATAACGTTTTTGTTATTTTCCCATTTTTTTGGTTTGTCATTTCAACACTTGAAGGTTGGTCTTTATTGTTATATAGTTTGATGACTCCCCTTGCAATGAGAGGTCTTTCAATGAGTAACCCTTTTTCAATGGTTTCCTCAAAATTATTGGGACACAACATGGTGAGTTGGTAACTGATGTTCGCTTGTATTTTGATGACAAAGATATTTATCAACTATTTCGTAGGAACAAGCCATTTATATTTGCTAGCTTTATGTCTCCATCTCTATAGATATGGACCAAATAATTCCCGATGGATTTGTTTAATTTTCTACAGATCGGGGACCATTACATCTTGTTCTATGTTGTATGAGAAATTGTTGAAAATTTTGTCTCACAACTCATTAAATGTTTTGATACCAGGTGGTAGACGAGAGAACCATTCGATAGTGGTCCTAATGAGACTTCATGGGAAAAGCCTTATTAAATAAGTATCATTACGATGTAGATCCATACAAGGTACTGAGAATTCTCACATGTGCTCTATTGGATCCCCTCTTCCCCTATATTTGTCACATTTTGGTACTTTGAAGTTCTTGGGGAAAGGTATCATAGATAAGTTTTGGTCAGAAGAATATGGACATATATCCTATAGAGCGCAGCTCTTCTTTGATTTTCTAATTTGGATGTTTGATATCCTTTTGTTGAGATTATGTAGTTGTAAGGTTACATCGTCAATAGGTGTGTTCGTTTGGTAAGGAGAGATGTTGTAGCCTTGTTTCCCTGTAATGTTGTGTGTGTTGTATTAAGAATGTTGTGTAGGCATGGGGCCTTGATGAACATGTTGCGTGTAGGGAAGGTTAAGTCCTTATGGTGTATAGTGTGTTTGGGGTACACCTTGATGTTATGGGACATTTTGATATTGATTTTGAGGTACTCCTTGATATTTTGTTTGAGGCACACCTTGATATTGTGTTTGAGGCACACCTTGATATTGTGTTTGTGGTACACCTTGAGGTCATGAAGTAGGAGTTTGGCTTTGAGGAACACCTTGATTTTGAGCTTGAGGCATACCTTGATATTGATTTTGAGTACCTTGATATTGTTTTTGAGGTATGCCTTGATGTTGTGGAAGTCATTGATACTGATTTAGAGGAATACCTTGGTATTGCATTTGGGATACACCTTGATGTTGTGGAGTTGGAATTTGATTTTGAGTTTGATGTATACAATATTGGTTTTGAGGAGTAATTTGGTATTGTGTTTGGGGTACACCTTGATGTTGTAAACCTCCTTGATTTTGGGGAGCTCCTTGATGGTGATTTTGAGGGATACTTTGATATTGTGTTTGGGGTATACCTTGATGTTGTGGATTTTGTTGTGGCTGCCCTTGTCGATATTGTGCATTGTTTCAAGGATCATATTATGTTGGTTTTTGCAACATGTATTATCCTTATGTTGGGTCTTGATTTTTCACTTGATTCATGCCTTGGTATTGAGGATCATGAATATATTGGGTGGACTTTTTTGAGTTGGTTGGCATAGTAATACTAGGACCTTGTTGTTGGTTGATCTAAGATTTATCATGTTGATTCCTAGCTACGTTGGGCCCCATTGTGCTTACATTTTGTGGTGGAATTTTTTTATTTGTCAAGAGGTTTGGATTCTCTCGAGTATGTTGAGCTACCATCGCTTGTTAAATTTGGGATGGATGTCTATACAATGGGTTCTCCACATTTTGGGGAAAAGATTGGTCATTGGTATATGTGTTGGAGAATAATGATGGTATCTTGGGATTTACCATTTTTGGGGGTATTTGTCTCATGAATGATTGGTCTCCCAAAGGGATGAGGTTGGGATCCTTGAGGATTTCAACATTGAAGTCTATGGGCAACTTGGCCCCACTTTGTGCTAGCTTAAGGAAATATGTGTTAGGATCCTTCCCAATCATCTTGTCCATAAGTTTTTGTAATTTTGGATCTTGGGAGCATTCATAAAGTACTTCATCAGTGATTTCCACTTCACTGTCATATTCCTCTATGATCTTGTTGCCTAGAAAAATTGTTTTGATGTTGAAGGCATATGTCCTCATCGCTAGGTGGTTGGCTTGGTTGTCCCTTAAATTTTGGTTGTTCTTTGGGGGTGAAGTATGTCCTAGGATCATAACCCCATTCTTGAGATTCCTTGTTGTTGGTGTTGGTGTTTGGTACACTAGTGGTGGTTTGATTGGATTACATCTTCTTTTTGTGTTGTGATCTCATTGTAGTCATAAACGAACTCAAGAAACCTTAGTAAGTTTGGGATAACAACTTATGGATATGGAATGACATGTTTTGAGGTTTGGTTTGATCAAATGAAGTGCAAAAAAAATGTGTGTATACCTTTTGGACAAAGGTTTTTGGTTGTTTGCTATAGTTTGATGTTGTGATATGTGGACGATCAATCTCGATGTTGGATGGTAAGTTGTTGCTACTCAACCCTATGATAAGGAGATGAGCCGATTTTTGGTGTTATTTGATGAATGAGGCTATGATGTTTGGTGTTTGATTTGATGCTAGTTTTAGAACACAATAGTTCATAAGACTCAAATCAATGTTTTTCTATGCTTTAGAGGATATGGTTCTTGATTTACTTGAACTACCTATGAGGTTGCAAGTAAATGTTGCTCTAAATACTATAGCAAGCTAATGATTTGATTCCTTGTGTTCAATATGTGTTTGAATACCAGGTTGTTTTGTTGTTGATTTGGTGATGTTTGAGGGATGTTTGATAAGCTATGGCACAATTGTGGTTTCTATAAGATGGTTTTCACAAACCCTATGTAAATCAAGTCTAATTTGAAGAATGGCGATGTTGGTTTCTGACTAATAGGTCCAATAATGTTCTTTGGTAACTAAATGGAGGTTTTTAAGACCAAGTGTGTGAAAAATCAATTGTTTTGACCAATTCTAAGACGAGCTTGCAAAATAGGTTGATAGCGGTTTTTGTTTATGGCAATAGCGATAGTAATTTAGGTGAATAGCGACTTTGTTTTAAGGTAACTACGGCCAAGTTTCTCAAAAGCGGCTCTATTTTGACAATGACTTTCAAAAATCAAAGACAACAAAAGCAATGAATTTGAGCAAAAGAAAGCAAACTTTAGGGTGGCTGCGGTAATGTTTGAGACCATAGTGGCTCTATTTAGCAATAACGACTATGTTTCACTTGTTTCCATTTTTTTGTGATGGCAGTTGATTTTGAGAAGTTTGCAATTCCTTGACATTTGTTTGATCTAATTTTGATGGAAATTGATGCATACAACAAACAATTTGAGATCTAATGATGTAGCTTGTAGATTATCAGTCAATACATCCTAAGAAATAAAAGGTACTCTTCTCTGTAGGCTTACATGACCCTCGAATGAGTGATTTAATCGAATCTATAGAGGGAACAAATAGGATATATCAAGGAAA
>VDFB02285990.1:25000-85967 GCA_007258455.2 Sequoia sempervirens
CAAATGAACCAATGAGATGATAGAATTAAAATACTTTAACCAAATTTTCTAATGTATATTTTTTCCATTTTTTTTAAATACTTTGAACTAGTTTATCTATCATTTTATTGGATAATATTGTGAATAGTAATATTAGGGTGATGTAAGCGATGACATCTTTTAACTATTTCATTTTGACTATAAAAAAGTTAATAGTGCAAATGTATTTTCATATCATTTTCAAATTCTATTTATTGTCCTATTTGATAAATGACATTATTTTTTATTTAAAAGATTTTGGGCCAATGAATATAAAAAATTTAATCATATTTGAAACAAATTTAGTTTATTGAAAAGGTGAAATAGAAAAAAAACGAGAGATTGTGATTAAAATAATTAATAATAATATAAATAATTTTTTTATCTATTAATTTAAAATATTTTAAAAATTAAGAATAAAAATAATATTTAGTAAAAGATAATGAATAATTATATTATTAAATCTAACATTATAAATAAATTCTAACATCTTTTATCAATTTAAAGTTAAATGCATTCATGTTCAAATGTAATTATAAAATTACTTCATATTTAGAACTTTAATTCCGGCATTGCAACTCTTTGATTAACATTTGCTACATAATTCTATATTAAAACAATTCTTGTTATGAAAATATAATGACAACAATTCTAATAAGTTTAAAAATCAAAAATATATTTTATTACAATATTTTCAAAATTAATCTTAAAAGTTGTTAAAATTATTGTATATATGTATGTGTCTATGTATATATATACATGTATACACATACATATATACATATAAACATATATATACACACATACGCATGCATACGTGTACATACACATACATATATACGCATTCACACACATATATGTGTATATAAGCAAAATTTAAATATCAAACTTTAACTAATTTTGAAAATATCGTAACAATATATTTTTTATTTATTTATAACTTATTAAAATTGTTGTCATTGTATGTAAAGTTTTTGATACACTAGTCCTATATGGTGTCCTATTGTTTTCACATTCATTTAAAAAACAAAAGGTTGTGTTGACTGATTTCTTATGACACATTTAAAATATTTAATTGGATTTTCTTATTAATGTTGATAAAAAAAACATAAAAATAAATAAATGTTATAGCAAGGATCGAGTCAGAAAACATATTGCCTAGATGTTTGATTTGTACAATGGGCCATTGTTTGGAGTGGCACAATGAGCCAGATCCAGATTACTTTATCCAGGCATGCATTGGATTTGCACCTTCTCAATACAATAGCCAAAGAAAAGTGGGTTTCTAACATTTCAATGAGTGGTTTGCTTTCTAATGAGGGAATTGAATCTTCTGTTTCATCTCTAATTTTTGCACCATGCCTCTTCTAGCTTCAGAAATTTAAACAATGCTTTCAGCTTGGTTTGTCTACTCATTTGACCAATAAGGCTTGATCTATTTTGGTTAAAGCATTCATCCTTTACTAAAAACTACATTCATCCTTTACTTAAAACTACCATGATGTTAGATAAATTATGCATAAAGGAGGTGATAATTCATATACAAAGGAGGCGATAAATATAATACTTTCTCATTGTATTTATTTCAATTTTATATTCAATAGATATCAAATCATTTCATAAGATTTGAAATAATCAAAGAATTGAACAGGAGAAATCACCTTCATTGTGAGATGAAACATACTTTGTCACCATAATTTTCTCTAATCTATCCCCATTAAATATAATTGAACAATTCAAATCAATCTTAAGATATAGAATAACTTAAAAATGAAACAAGAAAAATTGCCATTAAATATAATATTTTATCTAATTAAGAATTTATATATCAAAATTTTTTAATCAACACATATTTTCCTTCTTAAAAATTAGGTGTAATTAAGCTTTTGAATTTCCAACTACAAAATTATGACGAGAGCTTTTTACCCTAATTTTGACACAAAAAAATTTCACATCCTCTCTAGCATAACATGCTAGAAACTAGATGTGACCCCACATTTTATTCTTGAGTAATATTATTCTTGATATATAGAAATGACTCCAATCCATATGATCTAGAATACATTTAACTGCTCCAATGAAAATAAGCTTAAAGAAACTAGAGAGAGGGAGCGTTCACCGGGTGTAGGGGACAACGATATAAAAGCTTTCAACAAAAATGCCAAAGACAAACGTGTTGATGTTAATGGAAACATCAGTTGCATCCTTCCAGCTCAGTTCGAATAAAGAGAACAATTAAATTGTAGCCTATCGGCTATTTAATTGTTAAGATTGATCTTCATGAATGGTCACATCATTTATTAATGGTGATTAATATTTATTAGAGAGGCACGAATTGTTATAAAGGTGTGATCTCTCTAAGGCCGACCTCACATATTCTATGAATGCAATTTCATTAAGAGGAAAATAATAATTATTGTGATGCATGGCCGACATGAAGACTTGAAGAGTTGCGTCCTCCCTTCTTCTCTTGTATATATATGAGGTACTCATTCCTTGTATATCATCGATCTACTTCTTCATCATTCATGGTGTGCGAACTTACCTAGGAGTAGATTGAAGTTATGAAAGGAGGCTGATATTCAGATCAAAAGAATTGTCTTATCTTCAAGAGATAGTGTATCATATTAGTGTTGTGTTTGGCATCCTTACCAGCCTCATTGTAAAAGAGATATTTGTGTTACATTCAATATATAAGTGATATATTGTTGTTGGGTTTTTCTCCCTCAGGTGGAGGGTTTTCCCAAGGTATACTTTGTGTTTGTGTATCTATTTTTGAATTAAATTCTGCTTTAATAATATGATCGTAAAATCAACATGGTATCAGAGCGGGTGTGAAGAAGATCCGATCAGATTTGTGAATTTCTTGGAAGAATTTAAAGATCAAAGTTGTTACACTATCTGGTGTCACGTACTTCATCTCCTTCGTGATCATCGGTTGGAAGAATTTGAGGATTTCTAATGAGTACATTCACCTCTGTGAACCTTCTGCAAGTCGTGTTCACCAGCTCGTGTTTAGTCTCCCGCGTCGAGCTTTCTCTCGGCATATCTTTGGCGTCTTTATTCCTGTTCGGGAAGACTCGAATTCCTATATCAACGAAAACTCTTGTTGGTGGATCTTGTTCAATTTCTTGTTTCATATCTTTGTATTATTGCCAAATATTGTGCGTGCCTTTACCGGATGTTATGAGCGACTTATTTGTTAGTCATTGTTCGAGCTCCTGTGTGTGTACTCGTGAGCTTCCTCTACGTGGCGGGAAGACTTGTCTTGGCTCGAGTTCGTGTGTCCACCTGTAGGATTTAATATTTCCTTGTTTGCGTTGAGTGTTCTACTAGCGGCTGGTGTTTGCCGTGTTGAAGCAACAATTAAAGTCACGTTTTTTGTCCTTGTCAGGATGTTGTTTTGTCTTTTGTGCGTGCTTCAACTCTGTGCATGATTGCCTTGTGCCAAAGTCTCATCTGGTGGTTGTCTTGTGAAGTCGACTCATTTGGTTCTATGGTTGACGTCTTTACTCTGTTTTCTAGCTGTGATCTGAAGGGTAGGCTCTTTTGTTGTTTCTTTAGAATTGGCAGTGAGGCTGATTGAGCAACTCTCAGGCATAGGGACCTAAACCATAAGTGATCAATTGCAATGAGAACCAACCTGTGAAGAAGTATTGGTTATCACTGGATTAGTTGCTAGTGTTCTTCGAAATAGTTTCACTACTATTGTCTCGTATTGAAATAAGGCAATGAATGATGTTGTCATGACATGTGTCGCATGGGTGCTTTCTTCATATCGACAAATGAAGAACATGTTTATCTATCAAACTCAGGCTTATTGGAAGAGTTCAGTGATGGCATGGTTTGACTTAATCTGGAGATCTATGTACGACCTTGCGGTCATGATGGATATCAATTGTCTTTACAACATTGCAGTCAAGAGCTCATTTGTTGACAGATTGAGCTGCGAATGGATGATGTCATTTTTCATGCTAGCTGTGATTTCTAAGTGTGACTGAAATAAAAAGAGAACTGCAATTTCGATGGTGATAAGTTGGTCACATCGATATCATTCTCTAATGCATGAACTGTGATAGAACCTTGAACTCTTGGAGAGAGTTGGTTCTACATGCTAACTGCATAATACATTCAAGAAATCTGTAGTTGTGCAGATTATCTTTTGTTGTGCTGAGTTTAGCACTCTCGAGAGGAGTAAAAGATGGAAGAAAGTTATTTCAGAATTCAATAAATATAAGTTCTTTATCCCTTCATTCTGATCTTTTGATATTTGCTACATGTTTCACTTGTAGGTTGATTTCTTTATTTATGTTTTAATATTGTTCATAACACTCTTATGTGTTCATGCTATAACTTGTCATAGTAAACCTTGTATGATTCTAGCCTTGATATTTCTTTGGATAGTTATAAACTGTTTGTAATCTCTCTCTATATCACTTCCAAGATGGATTGAGAAGCAAGAAGGTGATGAGAGATTGCTTAAGTGACGAAAACCTTGAGGCATCTTGTGAGGAAGTCATGCCGACCAAAGAAATAATCCAGCGTGAAGTCACAACTTGCAGCCATTGGACTGAGTTGGTGGCTAGAGGGAGTTCACTTCCAGAAGTCTTCTTTGCAATCTCTGAGGCAAGGATCAAGAGGGAGTTTTGTGACTCACTGAGAAGAAGTGAAGGTTGTAGTGTTGCAAGGCCAAGTGTTAAATCCTTGAAAGACCTCTTCAGCTGCTGAGATCATAATTGCACAAGACAGTCATCTGGTTTTGATATTGGTAGACCTATTCAGAATAGAGTGATCTGCAATGAGGTCGAGGAGGTCAACCCTGAACTCTCTTCAGTACCAGAAGTGTGCAAGAGAAAAAAAAACATTTATCTAAGGCAAGCGTTGCAGGCAATCTTGGACGATGAGGTCAAAAGGTTGATGCATGCACTTAAAGATTCAGAGGGAGCCTACTGAACCTGAAGAAGATGTTTAAGGAAACTGCAGCTAGTTCAGATCTGGTGGATCCTCTATATACACAATTGATTGGATCGTTGATGTATCTAGTTAATACTAGACCAGATATTTGCTATGTTGTGTGGACTTGAAGCTGCATGGTTATACTGATTCTAATTGGGCAGGGTGTGTTACTAATCAAAAGAGCGCCTCCAGATGTTGTTTCAGTTTGGGATCTGCTATGATTTCCTAGTGTAGCAGGAAGCGGTCATCTATAGCATTGAGTACAATAGAGGCAGAGTACATTGCAGCTTGTGTGGCAGCTCGGGAAGCAGTGTGGCTTTGTAAGCTCCTTGCAGGATTATTTGGACAATCAATGGAGCCTATTATCATTCATTGTGATAACCAAAGTTGTGTGAAGCTTTCTATCAATCATGTGTTTCATGACAGAACCAAGCATGTTGAGATCAAATATCAGAGATATGGTATTGAGGAAAGCTATACAGTTGAGGAATATCAGCACTGATGAGTAGACGGCAGACATTCTCACCAAGCCTCTCTCCAGGATAAAGTTTGTGTACTTTCGAGATAAGCTTGGTATGGTGGAGAATATAGCCTTAACTGAGAAGGAGTCTCAGCATCAGTGATCCTCTTTAATGAGTTCTTCTCAATGAGAGAAGTTTGAGGTGAAATCCCTTGTTAATGCATTTCTCTTTTGAGATCTAAGGTGAAAGCCCTTGTTTCCACCCTCTGGGAGAGCCATGGTGGATGTCATGTGTGTGACTCCATGACAACATCACATGAGAGAGTCCGTGATGATTTTTTGTACTTGTGTTTCACCCTCTAGGAGAGCCATGGTGAAAGTCATGTTGAGGTGACATCATGCAAGTGATGAACACTTGTACATACCATACTTGGTTGTAGCCATTATGGTTGATATCACGTTGAGGTGATATCTAATATCACGGTGAGGTGATATCGTTTCTTTTCCACATATGGTTGTAGCCATTGTGGTAGACATCACGATGAGGTGATATGTCTTGTACAGTTGGAAGAATCCTCCCTAGCTGAGAGGGAGTGTTGATGTTAATGGCAACATTGGTTGCATCCTTCCAGCTCAATTCGAATAAAGAGAACAATTAAATTGTAGCCTATCGGCTATTTAATTGTTAAGATTGATCTTCATGAATGGTCACGTCATTTATTAATGGCGATTAATATTTATTAGAGAGGCACAAATTGTTATAAAGGTGCGATCTCTCTAAGGCCGACCTCACATATTCTATGAATGCAATTTCATTAAGACGAAAAAAATAATTATTGTGATGCATGGCCAACATGAAGACTTGAAGAATTGTGTCCTCCCTTCTTCTCTTGTATATATATGAGGTACTCATTCCTTGTATATCATCGATCTACTTCATCATTCATGGTGTGCAAACTTACCTAGGAGCAGATTGAAGCTATGAAAGGAGGATGATATTCATATCAAAAGAATTGTCTTATCTTCAAGAGATAGTGTATCATATTAGTGTTGTGTTTGGCATCCTTACCAGCCTCATTGTAAAAGAGATATTTGTGTTACATTCAATATATAAGTGATATATTGTTGTTGGGTTTTTCTCCCTCAGGTGGAGGGTTTTCCTAGGGTATGTGTTTGTGTATCTGGTTTTGAATTAAGTTTTGCTTTAATAATCTAATCGTAAAATCAACAAAACGAAGGGCATAATTTGCACGATTAGAAAATGTTATCAGTGGGGTTAAGCAACTTAATTAAGACTACAGACCTAAGAGCACAAATGGTGTAAATTATGGAATCCATTTGCCAAAACATATTAGGATATAATAGTTTCTCTAAGGTCAAATACTCCATTAGACAATGTTGGTATTGAGATACGAGGCATCTTAAAGGAGCCTTGCTTTAGACCAATCAATGGAAGTGTTGGGTTAGTCTAAACTTTGCACATTTATCTTATTACTATTTTAAGTTCTTCCAAATATAGATGTGTAGGAATGTGCTTGATGTAGCATCCCATCAACTTGAATAAATCCATTTGTGTGAGCTGAAAGAATTTCCTATACTGTTAAGAAGCTTTTTCAACTCAATACCCTGTTGTGAACACACTGATTTTTTCCCAAAACCGAGCATATTTTACATGTCCCAATTCTGTGACTTGGACACCTGCCCTTTATGGTGGATATTCAGTAATGAATTTTCATAGTTGTTTATTTGTAAAATATTGGAAGCTTTGTTTGATACATGTTATGCTCTTCCAATTCAACTATTACAGGCACTAATGAAATATTAGAGTGTTGTAATGGAGTTCAATTTTGATGTGGAATCTTCATTTCTAAATACTTGCCAATACACTATAGAATTAGACTATAAATCCCTTATATGCATTCCCCTTAATCAAACGGATTGGGTTGTTGTTTCTTTGAAATATCAATCAATACTTGAATTCAGAATGATAAATAAACAAAAAAGGGTAATTTGGATCAAACCAATGCATATATTATGGATAGGGGTAGATAGAGGGTGTGGTTTTAATTTGTAAACCACTTAGCTTGCAAAATGATTTGAGCCATCTGCTTGTTCAACAATTAAATTTTCCTTTGTATTTTATTTTTAGATCCATCCACAATTAAACTTTCCTTGTATTTTTACTTTTTAGATCCATCCATTATGTTGGGATCAAGGCTGCTTAAAAATTTAGCATCCATGTTAAAGGTCCTCTCTTTTTGACTAAATGTTTTGAAACCAGTTATATACATTAATGTGTTTCCGTATTGCTTAATGGTATAAATTTAGTATGTATTTGCCTATAATCACCTCCTTAGGGGGAATAGTGAGGGTGCCTTTTTGTGCATCTAGAACCGTTTCAAAATTCTCCTTGCCATTGCCCATTGTTTCCTCCATTGGTGTGTTTAAGGGTGCCTTTCTTGCGCCTTCAGTGGCAAGGGATCTTCCCTATGTTACTCAAGGCATTTTGGGAGGGAGCCACTGGTACTCCTACATGCCCCCCTCCACTAACATTGGACGCATTTCCATTATGACATGCAAATGCTGATTCTCTTTTGCTACCTTGTTCAATGGCACAGGTTCAGTATCTATTGATGTCGGTTGCCCTACTCTTGGCCTTTCTCCTATGGATGTTGTAGGCCTAGGCTTTGGCTATGATGGCACTCCTACTATTTCATTGGGTATTTCACCAACTACTAGTGTTGTGAAGTCTATCATTATGGGCTCTGGTCAAAACAGATTTGAATTTCTTCACATGATGGGGCCTTATGTGACATTGTGCTCTAAATCTTCTAAGCATGGCACTAGAACTAGTTTAGATTTGACCAAGGCCCTATAGGCTTCCACTTAGGTGATAGCTAGGTGTCTTGGTCATCATATTGTTGATGGCAAGAAGGATGTTGCTTCGAGGTTTGATTGCCATTGTTCATATGCTAATATTGTTGGTTCAAGGGTTCCTCCTCATCCTCGGCAAGCTAAATTGCACACCCTTCCCTATGCACGGTCCTCTCTTGTGGTGGTTTGTGGTTAGGATGTTCTAGAAAATGAAGATTTTTATTTGTGTAGGGGTTTGGTTTGCAGATTCAGGAATTTTTGGCCTTCCCTTCCCGATCTCTTCACAATCGGATCTTGGGCTCTTCAACAATCGGATCTTGGGCTCTTCAAGGCCTATTGTTGAAGGAAAGATCAACTAAGGAATTCTTCATTACGTCTTTTGATTCTTCAAAAGGCAAGGATTTGGTGCTTGATGGTGCGTTATGGTTGTGGGGAGAACACTCTATCAATCAACCCTTGGTCTCCTTCCTTAAACCCCCTTTCTAAACCTCTTAACATTAAACTTGCGTGGATACACTTGTCGAATCTTCCTCTCCAATTTTGCGAAGATTCCTACTATGAGGCCATAGGCAACTCTATTGGATGTTTCCTGAAGGTTGACTCTACCACTTCTTACATAGGTCACTCTACCTTCACTCGTATTTTAGTGGACATTGACATCTCCAAGCTTCTTCACAGGGGTGTGATTTTGATGCAAACGATAATTTACCACCGGCAACCTAGTTGTCGATTTTCCACTCTCCCAGCACAAGAGCATAGCGACATGGTGGAAAAATGCTCATGAAGATCACTTGACTATTCATGCCTTTGAATCTCTAGTTGATGACCGTCTTAGGATGACGTGTCTTCTTAGGGTGTTGGTTCTTAGGTACCTATCGCAACTCTAGTGGATCCTACTCCATCGGATCCCATTAGAGAGTCCCACCCACCTCTTGCTCCAGTCACTCAATCTATTATTCCTTTGGCTTCAGTTCAACTTCATACTACTCATGCAATGGTAGTTCGATGTTCAGCTTCTCCCCCTTGTCAATCCATTGTCCCTTCTATGCACATTGATGGGCCCTTTGTGGAGGAATCCCTGCCCGCTTTTCCTTGTTTTGTGGACTTGGGTAATAATATTTCATAGACTATTGTACAAAGATGGAAGAAAGGTCTTCCACAATCTCTCTCTCAATCTCATACTAGAGTGAAGAGTGTGAAATTGGATAGGGTTGAGTCTAGCATTGTTTAATCTGGGCCCCAGGGTCCCATATTGTTTCTTCTTTGATTGTTCTTGTTTGTGGCAGCTAGGCTGCAATTATGTATCACTCTTATTCATTTTGTTGGGCTGTTTGGTTTGTCCGATATCTCATGGGACTTGCTCTGTCTGCCTTCTAGCTCTTCTATTGTAGAAGGGTTCAAGCCCTTTCAATCCCACTTTTATCAATATCAATAAAATCTTCTATTAATCCTGTAACCAACTGTTATTTTTGTTTCATGAAAGGTTGCTAAAAGTTCCATTGCTTAACTTGAAATTCATTGTTCAATGGACCAACATAGAAGTCCCATTTTTTAATTCCAGCTACTGAAATCCCACTTCACTATTTTCAACAGAAGAACACAAGCAGCAATATTAAAAGCATGAATGTTCTAGCATAATATTCAAACCTTTGTCAACTAGTAGACAAAATCTCAGACTCCATATTTCAAGCTAGTGCACAATATGCAAGGATATACTTCTTTATTGTGAGTGCAATAATTTTAAATTCCTTCTGTACAAATTCTTCAAAAATTTAGGAAAAATATATAATAAAATCGGGTAGATTATTCTATCCTAGATTACATCATAATCTGATGTAAAAATTCCATCCACTCCTGCCAAGAGCAGAGGTGATATGACAGTTGTAGGAAAAAAAAATAGCCTACCAATCAGGCAACTTCCTTGGAAGCTCAAAAAATTCCTTGAGAGGGCCTTGATCATCTGACGAAGTTCAATGCATAAACACGGATGAAATCCTAAATTACAGTCAAATCTACTCATTAGACTATTTATAAATAAAAGTTGGTAATAGCATTCTCAGCCACCTGAATTCCACCGATCCAATATAAGATCAATGTGGAGAATCCTTTTGGTTAGGACGGATGCCACGCATTGAAATGAAAATTTTTCCAAAATTCTCTGGGTATTATGCTTCATCTAATTGAGCAAATTTCACCTGTGAAAAGTATGAATACATCTTAATAACAATCAGCAAACACTTTTACTGTCAAAATAACCATATAAAACTGATAACTACTTATGACATTACTTCCTCTATACCTTTGAGTAATCATGTTGGTTATATTCAGATAATAGTTTTTCTCAAGCTACACAGATTCATGAAAAAACTCTATTCTGTGAAAGCACAATGATATTAAATAGGCCTCACTATGAAAAAGGTTATTTCAAGAGACTGCAGAGCTTGTGTTGAAACGTTTTGGCTGCTGCTTCAATTTCCTTCCAGCTACTTATGCAATAGAAACTAGAATATGAAGAGCCCAACATAATTCACAAGATAGTACTTGGGATGAGGGAATCTTACAAGATATGGAGGGCTAGTGAGGCATCCAAACTGGAAACATTTACAGTACCAGAGAAAACCCAACAAAAGATATAAAAACAAAAACTGGAAATCTTTGGAAAAAGTTAACAAGTTTAATTTTCATTCTTTTCTCCAATTATTGTTTTCTCATTATGTGTATGCATGCTCATGTGATCTGAAAATTGAGTCAACGACTAAAGTTGCTGGACCATGGGGTCAAAGTTGCCACTTTCAGTTGACAAGATGCCTAGAAGCCTTGGAGACATCAGTTTGATTTGTTTTGTTGTCTAACAGTCTGTATTTCTGTGAGAGGTGTTTGTGGTGATCCAGAGCATTGCATAGATGCCTTGGAATAGGGGTGCAGAATCTGCAGATGATAGAATGCAGTTGAAAATAAAGTTTGATGAAACCACCAATTTCCACAGTCAACAAAATCATTTAAACTGCAGCAATTGTGAACTTGCTTCCTACCAAAAACAGCAATATCATCGCAGCCATGGCATTTTTGAAATTGCATCCAGGTAGAAGTAGCAAATTCATCATTGTGCAGACAGAGCATGGAATGTAAGGGTTATTGACATTTCAAATGGATTTTCTGACGTTAGATCTTCCCTTTGGTTCCAAGGATGTTGGAATGTCATATAAGCATTGTAAAAAAAAATTGTGGGTTGTCTCTCATGATAACCTTCAGTCTATGTTCATTTTCGCTGATGTAGTCTAAGAATAGGGGTTTTCAAGGTAAAGAGGCATGTTGCATGTGTGATGAGCTGGTTTTGATCTTTATCAAGGTTTCATTTCACCCTAGAGGCATTGTAAATATCTATATTGGACTGTGGATAGTGGAATGCAAAGAAAAATGCTCTCTTATTGGAATTTTTTCCCCTTTTAGGATTTCCCCAAGGTAGTTTTGTTGTCTAGTCTGAGTGAATGTTTCTTTTATACGATTTACTTCTATGTTATTTATTGTGTTTTGCGATAGGTATGAACATGATAAACTGTATTTGTGCCTTTCAGAAGTGGATATAGTGTTGTGGAGGTGTTCTCAGTGTTGACAAAAATAATCTGTAAGTTGATAAGTGTTAGGAGAGTATCTCCATCACTTTACCAATCAAATGGTATTATGGCAGGTTGTAGAAGACTTTGCAAGTATTCGACAGTTTATGCTATCAACAAGATCAAGTGGAAGTGATAATTTAATCCCTTTTGAGCCTGAAATTGGAACTAAAGAGTGGACAAGTATAGCTAGATCAATGGCAAGAGAAGAGGATGATGGAGAAGCTAGAGGATGATGTTGCGAGAATCTCCATCACATAGGGTAAGATCGATTGGTTGGAGAGCATCAAGTTTGCATTGACAAAGAAATTAGGTATACATGAAGAAGGAACCTGAGAATACACAGCCTTTTGATGATGAGATAAGTGCTGAAAAGTTGGATCAATAGGTCTCACAAAAGGTGTATTTTAATCTCCAAAAGTTGTCTCCACATTAGCAAATTGCATTTGTAAGAATTAACCTATCTAGACATGCTCTCATGTGGTATTTAAGCGATGCTCATTCTTTGGTACACCAAAAGGTACCACCAATTCCCAAGGGAGAGGATTTTAAAGAGCTGCTCAAGAAGCAACTTTTTATCCAGTTTTCCATAAGGAAGAAAGGATTATGTTGCTGCAGTACTTTAGGCAAAGACAAGAACAGTGCATTCAAGAATACACCAGCGAGTTTAGGAAGAGAGTGGTTCAGTTGGGGAAAGATATCTCCAAGGGGCTTTGGCAATTGACAACATTTCCAAGGAAAATAGCTTTTTCTAAATCAAGTAACAGCATTATATGACATGAAGAAAAGTAACCAGATATATTACTGCATAAAGTCGGTTTAACCCTACCCTCAGTACAGCAGAAACGCCTTTCATCAATATATTCCGCATCCAAGCCTATCATCCATGCACCAACAGATATATCCTCATGTGCATATGTTTTCAAATAGGCACTGCAAAATAGTAGGTCAAGTGCAAAACAAATTACCATTGTTGTATCAAGAGTGTTCAGAAATCCAAACCAATAAAAGTATGTACTTTACCAGACTCGGCAATGCATGATCAATTTCGTTTCACTTAGTCAAAGTACATGCAATAAGTTGTGCTCATTTTAACTACACAATAATATACTGATGACAAAGCTTCCCACATATAAGCTTGTTTCTGACCTAATTGTTCTTAGAGATGAGAAAACATGTTGATAAAATTTGATAGAGCACAAATTCCATTATGATAATTTTCCGAAGGCAAGATAAAGAGTGTATCAGCTTAGCTGACCTGTTTATGTTAATATGGCGTGCAAGATCCCTAGAAAGAACATACAATGGAGCAGCTGCATGACGCAAATACCTGTGAAACACAATGATCACCATTTCTAAATAAATTTATCAACAATGTAAAAATGAACAAAATTCAACAACTAGTGAAAATTCAGTAAACAGTCATTTATAGCATTTTGTAAGTCAGTGGCAAAGCAGAAACCCAATAGCAAATCAGGAATGCTTAACAATTAAGCAAGTGATTTTTCAAGCAATAACCTGCACACTGAAAAAACAGAGTACTTAGCTTCTAAACCCTTTTCTTGTCAGTAAACACTATAAGGACAGTGCTTATGAGAAGACAAAAATCTCCACAAATAAGGAAAAATAGTAAAGAAATTTGAGTTGAGGGAGGCCCATGAGAGCACCAAAGTAATTACAAAGCAGAAGCACTTGATTGATTTCAGGTGCAATTATCAACTGCAGGGAGCTTATGATGGCCCTACAATGATTCAACTTGACCAGTTCAAACCCCATCCCACTTATGATGCTGGGATTATCTGGTGCATTAGATTCCTAGCGGATGGAGGCACAGGATATCCAGTCAACTCTCTGGTGGATGGAGGGTCCTATCTCTAGTTCCTGGTCCTATCGATCAGACGAATTCTGAAAGGGCCCTTTCTAATATAGGAGCCCAGAACATAGCAACATGGGATGGGCAGGATCTCCCCCAGTTCAATCATCATTCATGGAAACAACAAATTCATTTGAGCCAGCCAAGCCGGAACAACAGCAACAGTAAGTAATAGGGGAGGAGAGGCCAGAACAACGAACATGAGTAATAGGAGAGGAGTTATTCTTCCCCCAGTGCCTAGCATCTTTGCAAAAACTACACAAAATAGGCCAAATGGTTCCTACCGCTGCCTCTATAGTGACCGTGGGCAGGCAGATATTTGTTTTGAGATAAAGATGGCTGCATCTATGGCAGAAAAATATTTGGAGGAACAGAATTTCTCTGAAACTGAAAAATATGGTAATAGTCAAAACAGTCGAGTCAAATCCAAAGTATTGTCATTCCTGACAATGCACTAAAGTTTGATTATAGACGTTCACCATATTCTTTCAACCCTCTTTTCTAAATGCTGGATATCTAACAGGATTTGTCTAGCCATCCATACCATCAACAATTTTCTAAATATTTGGTAGATTTCCAGAGCATTAATGATTATCCGTATTGTTAAATGATTACTTAGGTCAGGAAGCTAATTAGAATTTTACCATAAAAAATATAACTTCCAATTTGCAGTTTCCATAAAATTGGGTAATCAATCCCCACCACCAAAATGCATGAAGCTTCCCCATGTAAAGCCATAATAATACTAATGTACACCTAGAACCTTTGGGGATGCAAGCCAGTGCCAACCATAGTAACTAGTATTGTTATTTTCCATGCTAAATAATCAAACTAGACAGAGGCAGAAATTACATTAGAAATGCAAAAACCCAGGTCCCCTTTATGGTTTACTCACACATATTCCAGGCCAATAAAGACAGACACAGGGAATAGAAACAAACAGAAAACACCCATATCATTGTGCAACAGCTTTTAAGTTTTAATTTTTAAATAAAATCATTTTACTGAACAATCAAATTCCAAAGATTAGTTTGTGTAGTGACCCAGCCCAATCAAAGTTGCATGGACACGGATACGGGTACCGATATGGATACGGTATCGGATATAGATACGGCTATTTTTCAAGACCCCTAATATGGATATGGTATCAGATACGGATACGGCTAGTTTTCAAGACCCTTAATATGGATATGGCAAGATCAGTATTCATAAAAAAAAATACCCTTTTTTCTAAATAAATAAATATGAAAATCCTAATATATAGTAAAAAAAATATTTTAATATATTAATATATATTGAAAAAAAATATAATTATATTAGAAGTTAAGTTTCATATTAGATAATATAAATATTCTATTTTATTAAAAATATTAATTAATTTTTATTATAAATTTTATTAAATTATTATAATATTCTCATAATATAACTTTATATATCTTTGCTTGTAACTTTATAATTTATTTAATAAAAGACAACATACTAAAATTTATATAATATAATTATTTAAAAAAAAATTAAAACATTTATAAATAAAACTATACAATTACTACACTACCTTGTTTTTATTTACGAAAATTTTAAATTAGGTTTCTTTTGATTTATTATATGCATTTTTATAAATTCATCGGACAACCAATGAGGCAGTGGAAGCTAATTTATTTATCAAAATCTCACATTACGCCAAGCAAACAAAATATGTAGAAACGCCCAGAAAATCCAGGGAAAAAATGCCAGACCAAACACACAAGAAAACCCTAGGAAAATCGCACAGGAAAACCAACGAGGAAAATCCCGCAGAAAAAAAAAAATCAGAAAAAATGCCTATGAAACAACAGTTGTACAGAATCACTGCTCTTCGGTGTATTTATAATTAAAATTCTAGTTTTTCTCCCCACAAATTTAGGATTTTACAGCAGACTACTTAAGGATTAGGGGCAGTTTTTCAAGAAATTGAATCTCTACGAATCTGGCGCGGCAAAAATAGCGGAGATTTTTGAAGACACGAGGGTACAGTATCCATGCCATATTGGTGCTGTATCATACCCGTATCCGTACCTGACACGGTGGTACATGTACCAGGCGAGGGGGGGTGGCATATCCTGCGACTCTAAGCCCAATGAATCACTAACCAACCACAAATTAAAAATACCTTCTACTTTTTTGCATACATGCATTAAGATGAAACATTGTACATGACATAATGAGAAAGTACATCATGTGATCACTAATAGTTGCAACATTCTTTAACAATTACATCTACATATCAATAAGCAGCATCACAAGTAAGAGTCGCAGTCATACATATTCTAAATTCATACTTTTCTAAAAATAAATAAATCATTCTCTTCACTTAACCTTTCTAACAAGCAATTCATATGATGACATACATATGTCAAGAGTGTATAACCAAATACACAATCCCACAAGATCACAAAACAGTGCTCCACACACTTTACTGGTAGCCACATCACAAGTGTCACTGTTAGTGCAAGCTTGAGCTCTATCTCTTATGGCAAGTTTGTAAGCTTCACTACAAACCCGAACTCTAGTCCAATTGGCATGCTCTCTAGCTTCACAGCACTATAGGAAATAGTATCCCACGCACATACAGAAAACAAGTACAGTCAACAGTACACCACACCCATCCAATCACATCACAAACATCAATAACCAGTTCTTTGTTACCACAAGTACAATACCACATATCAAGCACAAAGCAAACATCTGAAAATATGCAGTACCTTCAAAATGGATGATACGCACATCTCATACTATGCATCCACCTATCATCCAATTATATATATTTCCAACAATTGTACATTTGAATTCAATGATCATGCATCACATACTACATGATCATCCTCCCCCCCAAACACAAACATGCCAATCTGGTTGACTCAATCCAACTACTGTGAGTCAGCAACACAAAAAGCTATCTCACAAAACCCCTCTAACTACCATGAGTCAGGTCCACAATGCTCTGGACAAAGATTTCCAAACTAGGCATTCCCTCCACAGTTTAATAGTTAATACTAGAGTATTCCTACTCCAATTTATAAATAACAAATCCCTACTTAACTATTCCCTCTTCAGATTAATAAATAATACATACCCTGAGGCCTCAAGTTATCAGATCCATACAGAGCACTATACATAATAGAAAAAATTGAGGCATTTCCTCCCCAATTTCATTTTATATAATTCTAAGTTTTCTACAACCCAAAACAGCACATGAAGCAATATGCATGTGTAAGTCACACTCAGCATCCAACAAACACGTACTTTCTTTTTATTTCACATCAACATATATTTGTACTTACTATCCACACACAAATATGAAAAAACTATCTTAAACTCTCATACAATCAAGGACATTCAATTGTTCAATAAACCAGCAATTCCTTCATGAACTCATTCCCAGAAAATACATAGAAAACAGAATACAATATTTTCCACTAATGGCACAAGAATCAACACTCATCCAATTTTGATACAATCACCTTTACAAATCACTAGGTGTCATTCAAACACTTCCACACAATATCAGTAACTCACTTTTCATCATAAAATCAGTCATAATACATTCATCACTATTCAGTAGTTTTCAACTAGAATTCTCACACAAAGCAATTCAGTTTTCTTTTTAGTAATTCAGTTTTTTAATAAGAAATTAGGAATAGATTAGGTTTAGGTTTAGAATTATATGATGAAGTACCCAGGTCTGTTATTATAAATTAGCTACATATCCAGCGATAGAAAACATGGCCATGCAATCCTCCTATTCAACTAAATGTTTCACAATACATCTCTGTTACAAACTTACAAGCATCATACACATCACAAAATAACATAAATATCATCTGACAAACAAGTCTTTCAATTCTGGGAATTTACAAATTTTGATTTCACAACATACACAGAAAAGTGAAAACCATAGGTTTAAAAAAAATCCAGTCTAAGACACAGACACTGTAAGTTTCAAGCCTTTGTACTAGAGGCTTTCAGGAATAGGTGCAGTTTAAGACATAAAAAACCAAACCATAGTTGCAAAGATTGCAATAAATCACAAATAAGACTGTTCCCAATTTTTTAGAGAAGAAATCATGGTTGTTAAAAGAGCGGATCAACAATCCATTGACTGAATAAAAAACAATTTTATTGCAATAGAAACGCCAAAAAATTGGCAGTCATGAGTTTTGGCAATTTATTGACTTTATATTGCAAATCTTCTGTTTTTTCATTCTGCAGGCTTTTTATTAATCTTCCAGAACTTTTTTCTGGTATATTTTCAACAAGAAGCTTCATTTGAGAACACAACAAAGATTTTTGGGATGGACATCACATCATCTACAAATCAACCCTATAACTTCAAGCCTCAAATTGCCTTTTTTTTCAAATTTTACTTTTTTTCTATGCTCCACGGGGTTTCGGGGACGGGGAGTACCCGGTACAGCGGGACGAGTTTCCGGTACGGGGGTACTTTTGGGTCATTTTTTAGGGGACGGCAGGGGACGGCTGACAAAAAAATAGGGAAATTTTTTAAAATATAGAGAAATTTCAAAAGTTCATAGCATAACATTGATAAAGCATTCATTCTAGACATTGTATAAGCTTAATACATATCATTAGACTTGAATTGAGATTTCACATGAGAATTGACAAACAAATTAACAAAGTTCAAATGCTTTTCATTATAAATGTGCATACATATCATATAAAAGTCTGATAATTATAACCAAAATGCCCAAAGGCTCCAAGTCTCAACTATGAAATGACATGATAAACATAAAACTAAGAAAATATATCGCTGTCCAAGGTCCCTAATCAGCAGAAGGTAGGTCTAAATCAGCATCGCCCTCGCCATCAGAGCTTGAGTCTAAGTCAGTGTCCATGCCAATAGAAGGATCTGCCTCAACCAATGGAACCCCAACTAATCCCTCATGTGTATCCTCCTCCTCAATCTGCATAGCATCTTCGGGATTAACATCCCAACGTAAGGCTGGAGTCTGACGATACTCACTAGACTGGCGATCCTGTAGCCGCAAAGCACTGTGTACTGCCACCAACTTCTCCGATCGTCTAGAGGTAAGGCAGTTCCTCTTGACCGATTGGATGAAGCTATATGTGGACCAATTCCTCTCTGCAGCAGAGGAACTGGCAACCTGTGAAAGAAGGCGAATGGCATGTAATCTCAACTATGGTGCAACCTTCCCATCCCACGTCCACCATCCAATAGGGTCGGTTTGAGCCAATGTAGCTCTATTCGTCCTCGCCTCTGGTTTGCCGAAGGTTGGACCATGAAGATTGGAAAATGCAAGCCACTGTGTACGAAGTATGGTAGATTCCTCTGGAGTATACATTTTTGTCAGGGCCTTCATGAAGCCTTCTTTCACCTCTTTATCATGAGATGGAGCCACTCTCCCAGGCCTCGGTGCATACCATTTCGGATTGAGAGCATAGGCTGCCATATGAAGCGGGGTGTTCATAATGTCCCACCGTCGCGTCACAATGGGCCTAAGATGCTCCTCATAAAATGCCAAAGAAGGGTCCTTGCTATAAATTGCTTGCTTGACCTGTCCAAGCATACTATCAAAGGTCTCATAAATCTCTCCAAGGCTAGGAGAGTCAGTATCAGCATATCTAATCACTTGCACAATAGGCTGGATGAAGGAGCATACATATCTGCAAGTGCAAACAAGTTACAAAAATTAAAATCAGCTAGCCTATAAATATTAAATAATAAAATGAAAATCAGCAATAATAAAATTAAAAAATAAATTAATAATTCAAATAAATAATAAAATCAGCAATGCCAATTTTCTTACCTCATTGTGGACCACCAGTCATCATCAAGGATTTTTTGTTTCACCCTTTTTCCCTCCGCTGTGCTTGACTCATGCCATCTACCCCACTCTACATTGACCATCATTAATTGTAGAGCCTCTTGGACCTCAAGCATCCTCTCCAATAAAATGAAGTAGCTGGCATATCTAGTCTCCATGGGCTTGAGGAATTCCTTCCTCGAAAATGTTCTAAACAAAGCAAGTGAAGTCTGATGGTTGCAAATGAACATTTGCACCTCTCTAGCCTCTGCAACCACTGCCTTCACCCAATCTATCTTCCCAATGTCCTTCAAGGTATTGTTCAATGCATGCACGCAACAAGGGGTCCAAAAAATGTGCTTATAAGCACTCTCCACCATCAATCCAGCTAATTTACACACACAGGCTGAATCAGTCACTACCTGGCAATGGTATATCATCAAGTTGATATGAGATTAGTATAAAATATAAATATCAAAAATTTTAAATAACTAATAAGAAAATCAAAATAAAAAATAAGAAAGAAAGAAAATCATACCCGCACAACATGAGAGGCTCCAACCTCCTCTATAGCATCTCTCAAAATCTGAAATTGGAAGGTTGCATCCTTCCTTTTGCCTGAACAATCTACAACTCTAAGAAAATAAGAGCCTGCTGTACTAGTGACAATAAGATTGATGAGTGGCCAATGTTTGATATCGGTCCACCCATCCATGATTATGGAGCAGCCATCTGTCAACCATGTTTGTCTCATATCCTCCATCAAAATACTCACCTTGGAGTACTCTTTATCAAGAAGGGTGGTGCGTAGCTTAGTTTCTCCAGGTGGAACATATGAGGGACCAGCAGCTATAATATCTTTGCACATTTGTTTAAAATATGGTGAACGTGAGACATGAAATGGTATGGCATTAGCATAAAAAAACTTGGCAATAGAGGAATCAGCCCCATCTCTTGTTGTAACATTAAACATATCAGCAACATTCATACTCCTTTTCTTTCCTCTAGTAGAATCCTCCCCCACATGAGAATGAGAAGCTGAAGCAACATCCACTGATGGTGTAGACATTCCCATACTAGGCTGCAAACTCTCAACTGAAACCCCTTTTTTAATGCCTCCCCCTCCATATGCAATCTAGTTGCCTCAATTTTTTGTTGTTGGGTTATTTTTCTACACCCTTTCACCCCTTGACCACCAATCCACAAAAGATGGCAATAAACTCTCGTATAGCTGCCCCTATATTGTTTGTGGCACAAATGACACTCCCATACTCTACTACCCCCCGAATTTTTTTTCTTGTTTTTATCAACTCTTGTTGCAAATTGTAGTAGAGGTTTTTTGGAGTTAAATGGGCCTTTTGCCCATTTTTTGAGGATTTCAGATGGACATTCAAAGGGGTTTGAACTTGCTGACCCTACTCCACTCCCAGTCTCTGAAGACCCCCCAATGTTTGCAATTGAATTACCTCTAGGTCTATTTCTAGTTCTTTGAGTTTGAGTTCTTTCCTCCATTTGGATTTCAATATCATCACTTTCACTATCACTGCTGTTACTCATGGTTGTTTTCAAAAAATTTATGAAGTTTCTGATTTCAAAGAGCTGCAAGTTCAAAACAAACAAAAAAACACCCTAAATGCCCTTCCTATGTGTTGAAAAACTTAAAAAAATCTTGCAAAAATTAAAACAAATAGCAAATACAAAACAAAGATGAAAAACATACCTCTAATATGCTGGAAATAATGCCCTAAGCTCCTCTTCAAACTGCTCTTCTCTCCTTCACTCAGCTGCTCTTCATTTGCTCTCTTTCACTTCACATGGCAAGGAGTAAAAATGAGTTACTTTTCTCATTTTAGGCCCCATATAAGGTAAACATTAGGTTAAGTGGCATGGGGCGTCCCTTGTGGGCCCCCCCATGCCTTTCTTTTAATTTAAAAACCTTTATATTTAAAAAAAAAAAATGTTTTATTTGTTGCTGGGCCGTACCTGGTACGGACGAGGGACGGCTGGGCCGTATCGGGTACTCCTAGCCGTACCCTACGTTCCCTTTTTTTTTGCAAAAGTCCCCGGTAAGTACCGGGTACTCGGTGGCAAAAAAGGGATGGCCAGGGGACGTTTCCTAGCCATCCCCGCGTCCCCGGTACGGGAAACGGGTAAAAATCATAGGGGACGCGTCCCCGTGGAGCACAGCTTTTTTTCAATTTAAAATGTCATGCCCCTGCCAAAACATGCAATGATTACCTTAATAAAGGGTAGAAGCGATGAATAAGAGGCAGTGATCTTTATTAAAGGCAGCAATCATTATTTAAGACAATGATTAAGGAATTAAAAACAAAGGCAGCACTTGGAAATAAAACATAACAACATTAAGTTTTAAACAAAATGTCATGACCTTTCAGGGGAGATCTCTATCCCAAGGGGTGCATCACTTCATTTAGATATGAAGATATAAAAGGGAGATCATTTCCTTGGGAGAGATCATCAAGTGGATCAGATTGGTAATTGGAAAATAAAAAGGAAATTGAGTCATAAAGGCAGAAATAAATATTGTCTTCAGCACTAATAATATTGTGAGATGAGTTTAAGAATAATATTAGATTACAAATAAATAGATGTATAGATATACCTTACAGAAGTTAAGTGATTGCTAATTGTAAGTAATTTAATTGCATTTCCTTTTAAGAGTATTTAATAGCAAATTCATATAGCTAATTTCCATAAGTAATCAGTTTTCGAATTTATTAGAAATGGCTTGCAAATAGGAAGGGCAGCCAGCCTTTTGAGTTCACGAGAGGTGAAGTACCGGCCTTTCCTTCATCAAGCATGCCACCCCGAGATGCAAGCTCCTGGGTCAGGAGGCATATGAGTGTTCTTGGGGTTGTTGAGGAAGGCAGTCTTCATGCATCTTTTCAAGCACGCCACCCTGAGATAGATGGATTGCAGATCATGCCATGCTCGTGGGTTGGGA
Source organism: Sequoia sempervirens (assembly GCA_007258455.2). NCBI lineage: Eukaryota > Viridiplantae > Streptophyta > Pinopsida > Cupressales > Cupressaceae > Sequoia > Sequoia sempervirens. The sequence continues at coordinate 47,583 of VDFB02285990.1, forward strand.
GACGAATGAGTGCTCTTGGGCTTGATCAAAAAGGATGGTGTGCCACCAAGGTGGATTGAGGGATGGAGTGGACTTGAGATCCTACCATATTTGTGGGCTAGGAGGCGGATGAGTGCTCCTGGGCTTGAAGGTCCTCTCAAGTACACCACCCCGAGATGGAGGAACGGGGATTCACCCATGCTCTCGCAATACAAGGACAACCATTCTTGAGATTGTGGTTTGCAAACATTTCCAACGAATTCCTAATGCAATTACTATAGGAATATGCCTTGGAATAATTATTAATGTTATTGATGTATTTTGGTTTAAATATGAATGGTGTTTATCTAGATTTATATGTTATCATATTTTATATTAATGCTTGTAAATTTAGATGTTATCGTATATTCTTACTTCTTAATGATTATTAATATTATTGTAGGTCCTAAACTAGGATTATCTTAAATTGTGTATTACACTTGATAATATTTTTATAAAGTTAGGTTTGTAAATGAATTAATTCCTTAGACTTAAGTTGGAATTGTTATTCTAGGGTAGAAAGTAGGAAGATCCCAAGAAGGAACATTACAAATGGTATCCGAGCCTTGATCTTGTCGGCCTGAGGATCAAAAAGGAAATTGATGTATGCAATTAAGCCAAAGAGCTCAAAGATCCTTGGAAAGAGAGAGAAGAAAACTAGAGGCAAGTAGAAACCTAATTAGAGGTAATACAATGGGCGACCACGAGGTTAATCTAGGAAATGAATTAAGGGTCATTATGGAACAAGAGAAGACATCACAGTTGCTTCTCCAAACTCTTCCAGAAATAAACAACTCCATCAATACTCTTAGGTCCAACCCAACCAATGAAAGAGATGCAAATTCCAACCATTCCAAAAATAATAGTACACCAATAAGATCATCACCTAGATTAACTAGGCCTACCTTCTTACCTAGAGAAGAACAATCAAGGGTAGAAGAACCCAACATAGGAGCAAATGACCTCGACGAATGTATAGAAGCACATTCAAGAATTGACCCTAACTCTAGGAGACATATTCCCTTTAAAGAATATTGTGATGCAAGAACAAGAAACACTCCTAGAAGAGAAGGAAAGCAACCCAACAAAGATTTACGATGAAGAGTGAGCAAAATGACTCTTCCCAATTTTGATGGATCGGGGAAGGTCATTGCACGGGCATGGATCCAAAAACTTGACACATATTTTTCCCTTAGCCCCATGATTGAAGAGGATGCTATTAAATTTACCATTCTACACTTAGAGGAGATTGCACACGATAGGTGAACACATAGGTGGCACCATGGAATGGCCACCCAGGGGCATCAAAACATAACAACCTATGAGGAGTTTACACAAAAACTTACTGATCGATTTGATCAAAAACATCTTGAAAGGCATTTCAAGGAGTTGAACCAATTAAAACAACAAGACTCGGTAGAGGAATATGTAGCAGAATTTCAAAGAATTTCAATTATGGTGCCAAATATTACTGAGGGTAGGCTCATATACCTATTTATTGAGGGATAAAAAGAGTCAATTTGTAGCTTGGTAGGCACTCTTGATCCTACATCACTTCAATATGCAATCCAAATAGCATTAAGACTAGAAGTCACAACAACAAAAGACAATCTATTCAAAGAATCTACCTTCAAGCACGCATACCCAACCCTCCTATAAGAAAAATTGGCAACCAAAGACATTCCTCCTTGATCCCTCAATACAAAGGAAAAGCTTCGAAAGAAAGGATTGTGTTTGTATTGTAAGGAGAAATGGGGGTACGGTCATAGGTGTGCAAAAAAAGGACAAGCACACAACTTAGAAGCAATATCGGACATAGAAATGAGCGAAGAAGAATTTGGACCCCAAAGGAAGAAAAGGAAATAGGATGATGAAGAAAATGCAAGTGGTACCTTAGCCACCTAAATATCACCCCTTCAAGATCTGAAGTGTTCTACAAGGGCAGAAAGTGATTGTCCTAGTGGAGAGTGGTGCCACCCACAATTTCATTGGCGAAGGTTTAGTGACAAGAATGAAACTAGAAACTGAAATTTTTGAAGGATTCAAGGTAGCCATGGTAGATGGATTCACTACACCCTGCACAAATAATTCCTCAACTAAGTATCACCTTGGGAAGACATTAAATAAGTGTAGATTTCTATGTAGTGAATATGGGAGATATGGATGTAGTTTTAGGCATCCAATGGTTACATTCCTTAGGAAGATATTATCAAGACTTTCAAAAGATGTAACTTTGTTTCCAACACATTGGCCAAGAAGTAATTCTCCAAGGCCTATTGGATGGGTCTCCAAGAGTAGCATCGTCAAAAAGGATGGAAAAAGCTTTTAGGCATGGGCAAATAGAGTGGGCAGTGCAATGTATGATTCTTGATAAATCTTCATCCAAAGGAGGTAAGACTATATATGTTGATATTCAACCTATACTAGATAAGTGTAAGAAAGTTTTTAGTGATATCCCATCAAGACTACCTCCAAAAAGGAGTTTTGAACATACCATCGAACTAGAAGAAGGGACAAACCCTGTCATCACCACACCTTATCACCACCCAAGGAAATATAAGGAAGAAATTGGAAAGACCATTAAGGAGTTACTTGAAATGGGGCATAGATGACCTAATTCTAGCCCTTTTGCCTCTTTCGTAGTGTTAGTAAAGAAAAAAGATGGCACTGCAAGGATTTGTATAGATTATAGAGCTCTCAACAAAAACCTATCAAAAACTAGTATCCCATCCCTAGGGTAGATGAGTTAATTGATGAACTTCAAGGGGCAATGTACTTCTCAAAGATAGACCTACATTATGGGTATTATCAAATAAGAATGAGGAAAGAAGATGGTCCTAAAACCGCCTTTAGGTGTCACTTTGGGCATTTTGAATTCCTAGTCTTACCCTTTGGATTAACCAATGCCCCTACCACATTTCAATCTTCCATGAACCATATATTTTGCCACCAATTAAGGAAATTCCTTTTGTTGATCTTCAACAACATATTGATTTATAGAAAAACCTGGGAAGACCACTTGAAGACACATTGATGAAGTGTCGGGGATACTCAAACAACAACCATTATTTGCTAAGATGTTCAAATATGTATTTGGAATGCATGAGATTTTGTATTTAGGGCACAAAATCAATGACCAAGGAGTTAGTGTAGATGAAGAAAAGATCAAAGCAATAAAAGATTGGCCAAAACCAAGAACCTTAACCCATCTAAGAGGATTTCTAGGGCTATGCAGCTATTATAAAAGATTTGTTAAGACTCACTGCCCCACTAATAAACCTAACTAAGAAGGGTGCTTTCTTGTGAAGTACGGAGGCCCAACAAGCTTTTGAAAAACTTAAAGAAATAATGAGTTCTTGCTCAGTTTTAGCCATTCCAAACTTCTCGCTACCATTTGAGCTAGAATGTGATGCTTTTGAGGAAGGTGTTGGGGTTGTACTTATGTAAAACAAGCACCCCATATCTTTTGAAAGCCACAAACTCAAAGAAACAGAAAGAAATTACTCTATGTATGATAAGGAAATGTTGGCTATTATGCATGCCTTAGCCAAGTTTAGGCAATATCTGGTTTGTGGAAGGTTGTCAAAACTGACCATAATAGCCTAAGATTCTTCATGAATAGAAAAAAAAGATTTGAATGATAGACAACAGAGATGGGTTAGCAAGTTGCAAGCCTACAACTTTGACATTGAATACATGAAGGGGAAGAATAATGTTGTGGTCGATGCTTTGTCTTGAAGACCTCATCTATACTCTATGACAGACATCTCGACAAATTGGAAGAATTCCATACTTGCAGAATATGCCAAAGATGTAATGGTAAATGACATATTGTAAGGAAAATTACAAAAGTACCCTATGCATGGAGAAAAGGTGAAAGATACAACCTATAGTGAAGGAAACCTAGATCCTTTTACTCAAATGCAAAATTGGCTTTGCACAAAGGAGTGGGATCTTGATATTCACATCACTCCCATAATTCATCATGATGAAGGATGCAACGTTTTTCTATCATTCTCGATTTCAACAATGGTAAAAAAGAGTTTGTATTCATTGCCCAAGATCTTTGTGGTAATAAAATAAGAGAAAACTTGTCTTAAATATTGAGTCTTGCCAATTTCCAACTCTTGGTTTTGTTATTGAAAACTAGAAGTACATGAGCCAAAAGAAGATTGGACAATAAATTGTCCTCATACTTTAGAGGATAGTATTAACCTTATACATAGTCAAGTTAGGGCAAGTTGGAATGCACATATACTAAGTTCTCTACTCTTTTGGAGTGCAATCTATTGCGCTTTACTAAGTGGATGAAAGAATATGTGCTCCAATTCCTCTCAAATGCAGATGAACTAACAACCTATAAAGACAAAGTAAACAATTAAAGTTATACATTATAAAAATAAAATTTTAAAAAGCAAAAACTATAAATGAAATTGAAAGTTGAAAATTGAAACTTTAAGGACTACAAAATAAAAATTTATTAAACTTACTTGTGATAAAAATTTGATTGTCAGGGGTTGTACGTGTTGGAAGAATTGGCCATGGAAGTACCACCAACTATGAGCATCCTTCTTCTTAAACCTATCACGAAGAGCCTAAACACTCTGACCATTTGAGCGCACAAAATCAATGAACTCATTTGTGACTACATCTCGCAATTCAGTTTCGAAGAAGAGTCTACAGAATGCTGCCTTGTACCCTTCAACCACTTCAAAATCTCTATATGGGGGAAGCCTTCCTAGCACAAAAAGTATCTCAGCACTATAGTAATTTGGAGTCAATGCGAAGGCAAGAAGATATAATGGAGTGGTCATTTTGTTCCATCTTTAATCAACAATTGCATGTACTTGTTTGAAGAAAGTCTCTTTAGGGGCTTGCTCTTTCGCATTTATGATGCTCTTCACTTCTCAATCATTGAGTTGATGAAGGCAAGAAGATATAATGGAGTGGTCATTTTGTTCCATCTTTAATCAACAATTGCATGTACTTGTTTGAAGAAAGTCTCTTTAGGGGCTTGCTCTTTCGCATTTATGATGCTCCACTTCTCAATCATTGAGTTGATGACATCATATATCTCTCCAATGCAAGGTTTGTCCATGTCAGTATAATGAATCATGCTCAAAATGAGCTCGGTAAAACTAAGGAGATACTCCACACGATCCCACCATGAGAAATCTAATATCATTTGCTTAATTTTTGTTGCCTTGTCAGAGTTGCTTTACCACCATATAGACCAATTTTGGCTAATCACCATGCTAGAAAGCGCCTCTCTAACTTTCAAAATTCATCTCAAGACAATTGTGTTAGAGGCAAAATGGGTCTCTACAACCTATTCAAAATAAAAAATAAAATAATTAAAATTTTAAAAAAGAAAATTCAAGGAGAATTAGAATACACAATAAAACTATGAAAATGTAAAATTTTATGCTACTTCACTTACCTTCAATAGCTCCAATTTTGAAAATGATCTAAAAATGCCTTGAGACATGTGGTGGTTGGTGGACATTTTGATGTCCTCAACCTCTGCATACAACTATTTGATCCAATCATTTTTTTCCCAATCTTTTGCAGCATAAGATTGAGAGAGTGGACCACACAAGGTGTCCAAAAGATGAATATCGTTGCTCAACCAACAAACCAAAAACTCTATAATTCTTTGTGTTGTCTGCTATGACTTGAACAACGTTGTGGGGTCCCACTTCCTCAATGGCTGAGGTGAAAAAATCAGCAATAAATTGGCCATCTTTCACTTGCCCCTCACAATCCACAGCTCTCAAAAACATTGCCCCTTTAGGGGACACCACTATGACATTGATCAAGGGCCGATTTTTTGCATCTTTTCACCCATCTGAAATAATGGACACACCTGTCTCAACCAATGAATCCCTAATAGGCTGCAATGCATCTTAGACGTTCTTGACCTCTTTTTCCAATAAGGTGCAATGCACCTTCTCATAACCTAGGCCCTTGTACCCTTTTTGAGCTTCATTAACTTTTTTCAACATCTCTATCCAATATGGAGAGCGAACAACATTAAAATACAATCCATTTGCATAAATACATCTTGCTACATGTTGGTCAGGAAACTCTCGGCTCTCATTTTGAAATGCACTTTCCAAAGGTCCCTTTGGTTTTTTGTTTGTAATGGATTGTTCACTTTGAAGATGAGTGGCCAAAATTGGATGGTTTTCTACCACAACATTGGGACTAGATGGGGATTGCTTTCCCTTTGATATTTTTTTATTAAGGGGTGACTTGATTAACGGCCTACCCATTCATCTACTTGTTCTTGCTCCATAATATATCCTATCACTATCTCTGCTGACAAAGCCACACCATCCTTTCTAGGGCAAGGTTTGATGCCTTGTCCAAGTATTCCACACAAATGGGCTTTTACCGACTATATGAAGGATAATTCGGATCTGTTCTGAATTTAGGTTGAGTTGTGGAGCTAGAACTAGTCATTGTGATTCCTATGGCAAGAAATTTTGTAAACAACACATTCAAAACAAAAACAAAACAAAACAAAAAAATTGAACACAAAAAATAGATATGCAAAACCTAGCTCTTTTGAACCTGTGATACTTTCCTAGAAGAATGGAAAAAAATATAGATAAACAAAGCAAAAAATTGGTTTCATGTTTGTAAAAGCAAAATGAAAGAAAAAATTTGAATAAAACTTACCTCTTTGCAAAAAATTCCTTCTATGATCTTCTTGATAGCCAATGAACACTTGTAAATGTGTAGGAATGGCAATGAAATCGTTGTAGAACCTTCAAAGATCAATCTTCAACTCTCTTTGTTGATCCAACAAGCAAAAAAGAATGTTCAGCCTCTTGGAATGATATTTGTTGTTTGCAAAAGAAATGAAACAAAATGGACTTGTTTTGATGTTTTATGTGTTTTGCAAGTCAATATTAGGGTTGATAAATGTACCCAATTAAATCAGTTGAAAAAATATTTTAAAAAAGCAAAAAAAAATTAAAAATGTCAAAAAGTGTCACTAAAGAGATAGGTTCCCTGCAAGTTCGCCCTAGGCAAACTCGGTGGCATTTTACATCCTCGGCCCAAACCCACAAGTGAACTAGACCCAAACCCGAATCCAATCGGCCGCCAAAGTGATTCGGTAACACAAATTGAAAATATTTCCCCCTGTTTTGGGAGTTTTAGTTTTGAGCACTAGTTCTTCTTCTTAAGTTCTAGTAGAGTTGAATTCAATGAATTGGACCATGGTTCCAAAAAAGAAATCTTCTTTAAAGAAAATTCAAATCAATGCAAAATGTTGCTTCGTTCTCATGTCAAGAGGGGTAAGTTGATTATATTCTCTAGACTTACCTGATTTTCAAGTAGGGGTCATTTCTGAAAGTTTAGGGTAAAGGGATTGCTATCACTAGTCGACGGCAATTTTCATACTTGAAATGTAATTCTTTTTTGCAGCTAATATAAAGGAAAGGGGACCCAACTCCCCCAATTTACAAAGCACAAAAAATTTCCATACTAGTATTATGGCTTAACATCAACACTAGACCCTGATTTTTTGCAAGGTTTGGGTTTAGGGTTAAGCTTTTGCTTTTCATTATTTAAATATGAACCAAAACTCTAACCCTAATCCTAAACCATGAAAAAAATCAATGATTAGTGTTATGGTTAGTTCATAATCATAGTTTCTAGGAGATCGGTATTGGTACTGGTACCAATACTATTCAATCTATTTTTGAAAAATAGGAGACAGGGGTACTTGGAGATGCCATTTTTTAACATAATTTAATATTTTACAAATTTACTACATTAAAACTGAAAATATCATGACATTGAACTTTCAAAACAATAACACTGGTAAAGTTTAACATTAAATTTAAAATTTAAACACAAATATGTCAAAGAGTCAAAGAGTTCATATTACATATTTGATATTACATATTCAAATTTAGAAATGTCGATTCATTTTTTTCATTTCATATGGAAACTTGTCGAAATGTAGGGTTGTTTATTTTAAATGAAAAATTAAGGAAATGTTGGCGAGACATCTCCAATGCTTTTCCGGTACGAGGAAACACGTCCCAGTACTTGAGAGTTGAGACGCACCCTAGGGGGTCAAAGACACTTCTTTGTGCAACTATGTTCATAATATTATTTTTATTACACCTTAACCCAAAACTAAATCTTGAAATTTTTTCAAGGTTTGTTGTTTAGGGTTGAGGCTTTTTGTTAAGTATCCCCTGCACATAACCATAAACCCTAATTTTTTTAATGTTTGGCCTTAGGGTTAGGGTTCTTTTGATGTTAACCATACCCTAATCCTAACCCTAAACTTTGGAAAATTTAAGGTTTAGGGTTGGGGATTCTTGGATTAGTTAGTGCCCTAACCCTAATCCTAACCCTAGAATTCTTTGAGGTTGACGGTTAGAGTTAGAATTCTTTTGGGTTAGTATAACCTAACCCTAACCTTAACCCTAAACATATAATGTTTTTGAGGTTTATGGTTATGGTTGGGGATTTAATTATTAAGCTTTATTCTGTTGTAAGTTGTAACCTAATGGAAAACCCTATTTTTTCAGGGTTTAGGGTTGGGGGTATGAGGTATTAAAGCATAGCAATTATATTCCTAACCTTGATCATTTTTAGGCTCTAGCATTAGATTTTTTTCTTTTAATTATTTTGCATTTCTATAACACTAGATATTTATTTTAGCCCATTAAAGGGTTGATAGAAGCTCATAACAATAAATAAATAAAACCTTTTAAAGGAGTAAAATTAAATTTTAATGGCACGTCCAAAGGTAATCCAAGTTTAGTTGGGCTTGGCTTTGTGGTGAAAGATACTATTTGGAGATTTTGAAGGGTCATAGTTTCTGCATAAAAATTCCAACTATGTGGAAACAGACTGTCCTTCTGGTAGTATTATAGAACTCTAGCAGAGTTGATTACAAAGAAATTGAAATAGAGGGTAATTCGCAAATAGTTGTAAATGTTGTGAACAAAAGATTATGTCCAAGCTGGCAACTAAAATTGATTCGAGAAGAAATTCTTTTATGGAAAGAGAAATTAAGCTACTTCAACATCACATTGCTTTCAAGAACAAAATAGGGCAGGGGGGTGTATTAGCCAATCAAGGTGCCTCACAATCCTATTTCTCTTAATTTAAATTAAAAAGTACAGATGTGAATGATTACAAGGAATGTAATTAATAATCTTTTAAGTGGCATGATTTGTGAAGTGTTTTGAGGTGGTTGGTGGGTACATTGTATATTGAGCAGTACTCACAGATATCTTGTGGTTTGTGTAAGCTTCATTATGAGATCTTTGAGCATTCTTCTGTTGGCAATGTTGATAGGATTTTTCTTATGGGTGAAACCAGCAAGTCTAGGGTTTGAATGTATTATGTGGATTGTTGTTGGTGTCTATGTTTCAATGGTAAGCAGTTCAAAGGCCCAAGACACATTATTGTGTGGTCCAGTAATGGACAGCAAGCTAAGGAATATCTTCAATTGCAATTTATCTGTTAATTTGAGAATCATGAAGGCCATTATGGGGCCAGAAGGTTTGGGGAATATTTGTTTACTTCAATCTGAGACCATGATAATGGCAAAATTCAAATAAAATCTAAAGGATAAGGTAAGGAATGTGAAGATAGTCTTCTGGATCTTCTAGTAGCAGATATGTTGAAGACAAATGGAGAAATGCAATAAGTGTATTAAGGTTTGGAAGAGTCCAACATTAAAAAAAATAAAGCAAATATGGAGAGGAGATGAACTGAATATTCATGTGGATATTCTAGACTCAGTCGTAAATGATTTAGAATTTGAGAATCCCTGAGAGTTTAGGCTAGAGGCAAAGTTTATAATTTCTAATTGGCAATATTGAACAGATTCCATTTTATGTCTTATGTTTGTTTCTATCTCAAAACACTATGTTTGGCATGATATAAGCCGTTGTTCCCTCCTTTTTAGGGATATTTCATAGATATTTGGCTTGCTGAGTTTTTCCCAAGCCTTCCATGTCTGAAACCCAGGTGATTGAATTCCATGTATATTTTCAATTTGTCATGTAAAATGGAATGCTACTATGGTTATTAGAATCTCAAGAAGCAAGGATAAGTACTCCTGGTAGATAAGGAATAGTGGATATTTAAATACATACATTATTACTTCTAAAATGCTTATATTGGTCTCAATTTGGGTTGTTGATGCCTATCCTAGAGCAATCCATTCTTCAGTTTGTCAACTCTGTCAAAACAATTATTAGCCACCAAACTATGGCAAGGAAGATTAAAGGAAGAGGACTATCATAATCAAGTAAACGATCAATTTGATACCATAAATAGTAAACATAACCTTGCTGATTTTGTTTGCGGAAATGCAGAACTTATTTATTCTACTGAAACTAACGATATCCTACCAACTATGGTCTGAAGTTTCTTGGCATGAAGGTTATTGATTTTTTCAAATTGTTTTTAAGGCCATTCCATCTATAAAACCCTCTAAAATACATGTTTTCTTGCTAAGATATTAGTACACAAAGTTGAACGATCTCAGCACAAAATTCAATATGCTTCTAAAGCAATCAATTAGAATTCTTTAGAAAACTTTGTGTCCAAGTTTTTGTTGAATTCATGAAGCTTAATAAAAACAAAATCATAGAATTTGTCTATACAAAAAGGAAAAGGTAATTTGAGAGGCATTGTCAAGACACTATGCTTTTCAGAATAGGTTTTCATGTTTTTCAAGAGATTCAAGAATAAGTAAAACAGAGTTGGTATATTCACAAAGGACACAATCAAACTATTTAGTAAAAGAATTGAGCTCGAACACCATAGGGTTTGAGACAACAAAAGAAGCAAGAATTAAATAACTAACAAATAGGTGTCTTCATGCACTACTGAAGTTGTAGCTTCCAAACGAAATTATAAACCATCTTATCTATCAAAACTCTAAAAGATATGTTTTCATGCTAGGATATTATTACATAAAGTAAACAGATTTCAGCAACAAAATGGATTATTACTATTCAAAGCTAAGTTACTGGTACGGCTATGGGTTCCCTAATTCAGGTATTCTAGTACAAGAAAAAAAAAATTGGGGGTTGGGTAGTACCATAGCAGCAAAAATAGTTTGGGGAAAAACTCGCCAAACCAAAAGTATAAGATTTTTTGAAAATTTTCGGAAAAGATCATGAAAAGAAGGAAAAAATTTGGATTTAAAAAAACGTAAAACATTGTAGAAAAAGAGGCAAAAACTACTTTCTTTGAAAATTAAAGGCATTTCCATAGCATAGAGATATCGAGAGCAAATAAAATAGAGAGTTTATCCCATGAATTGTAGAAAATAGGATTTCGTTTCTTACACTCCAAATTGTGAAGTTACTATTTACTATTACTACATAGGGTAAATGTGAATGTAATGTGAATTTTGGAGATGAATTAATGATGCTTGTACCTTATTATCAATATGAACGTTATCTCATTTGATGTTATTTCATTTTATGTTATCTTAGTTGATGTTATTCATGGTGAAAAACTGCATATATGTGAATAGATGGTTATTCAATTATTGTTATTCTAACTTTGAAGATGTTTATATATGCTGCTTATTGTTGTGAACAATTGACTGCCAAGGCATGTGTTAGTGGTTGCAGGTAAATGTCCATTTCTCCAAGGGGAGGGGAAGTATCACTCAAGAGAAGATCTTGGTCGGGTAACCAGTAAAGTAAACTATCTGAGCATAAACACACCACATTCGAATGATTCAACTGAGTCAGTTTGTGAGGTGAGTCATCCAAAGCTAGTATGTTTACATTGAGAGTCGGGTTTACTTCTGCATGCATTGGGTGATGTTTATCTGTTTGAGCTTTTGAGGCCTACCGTAGACCTCTACGCTTGATTATGTGGTTGTTTAGCGTTTATATATATATAAGCTATGCAATATAATCGAAACATTATATTTATTATACATTTCATTTAAGAAAGCCTTTGAAAGAGGCAACATGTTTATAAAGGTTGTAAAGGAATAGGACGCAGCCTTGATAAAACATGCGAATCACTTATAAAGTGATATGCTGAGTTCAAAAGCACGTTTGGAGGTCAAACTGCATAATACGAATTGCGCAGTCTATAAAGGATATTGGCCAACAATTTAAAGTCTTAAAAAGACTTAGACAAACTTAAGGAGTCCAACATATAAGCAGTGAGTATTGCTGACAGCGCATGCAAGGCTTAAACCATTGGTTGATTTGCTAAGTAATAAGTAGAAACCAGCGCATATGAGATTAAATAAAAGAGTCGATTTAATATAGACTTCTATTAAACACATTTAAACTTTGGCTCTATATGCCGATATAATTTAATATGATGAAACTCGAATTTTGGAACATTCACGGCATTGGGTAAAGGATCGTATATTACAAGCCAAGAATACGCAAGAGTGAACATGAATTATATGCCATGTGTTACGCAGCCCCAGCAATAAAATAGGAGTCGTTTCACATAATTAAGTGCCTTGGTCGATAATTTCATGTGAATAATTGAAGATTTAGGCCCAACCATGAGTAAAGTAATGCGCAGCAACCTAAATGTTGATATAGAATAGATATCAACTGCGTAATAAAGTGAATTCATTGTTAAAGAGTCTTGGCGCAGCTTATAGGGGTCTTTTGATATTTGTTTTGAAATTGACTATCTTAGCAATAAATGGCAGCCGATATATAATGCTATTTGTACGGCTTTATTACTTGTCCTTGCTGTCATACTTTCAACTGCAAACTGCTTCATCATATGAATCAATATTGGAAAGGTTGATGCCTTTAATAATCTTGGACTTGGTCAAACTTCAAAGCACGATTTGCTGTGAATATGGAACAACTGTTGAACACTAAAAAACATCAATGACTTTCTCAATATCAAATGTGTTTATGAGTTACACTCAGATAGCAATAAGTCAATACATGTTGGGGTGGCAAGCTTTGGTCATTGACTGATTCTCTTCTTTGTTAAAGCGCGCCACCTTTGAGTTTGTTTATCTTTGAATTCTGTAGCTGTATTTCAGTCACATGGAAGTTGAATAATTCTTCAATTTGCTGTCACGAATTGGGTCGATCTGTTGGTAGACAAGCTAAGTGTTTACTTACTTGTTCACCACCTTTCTATTGACAGTGGTGTTGCTTTGCATGTATGTTGCTGTCTCTTCCATGCCTAAACTGTAGGCTTTGTGGTTGCTAGCTTGCTGTATAAATAGTAGCCAGACTTCTTCATTTGGGACGCCACATTCTCTCTCACTTCGTGAGTTATTTATGGAGCAGCAATCTGTATTTCACTGAGATTTTTATCTGCATTATTCCATCTCACAGTGAGGGAGAACCTTGATTATCTTATGCTTACTTATCTGAAGTGATCAATTGCCATCAATCAGAATCATTCATTTTTTTGTGATCATTACTACCATTGAGGGAGGCGTATCATACCAAAGGAATACGCCTTTGCTGGTTATTTCATCTGAGTTTTACCAGTTTATTATATCTGATTTCTAAGTAAGAAAAGAGTGGACTTTGTGAGGAAGAGTTGTCTAATTCTGAGAGAAGAATGCTTTCAACAAGAAAGGGAGTGAGAATTGATTTGGGAAGCTGAGTTAAGCTGAGCAACCAAAGGAGAAGGCTGCCTTGTCTTCAGTATTTGGGAAAAAGCAATAACAAGCATGGGGTTTCTTCTTCTTGTCATCTTAAAAGGGTTAACTATATTTTCTATGCTGCATGGTATGTCTTTTCTGTTTGAGCTATAGAAATATTTAATATTGCTTTTGGAAAAGGGAATTGCAGCCATTGGGCTGTTTTTATATTGTGATTTTAAGTACTCCATGATAGGAGAGATTGCTTGACACAAGTAGTTAATTATACTAGATATGTCGAAGGGATTGCTCAACATAGGTATTTAATTATGCAACATGTGGTTCAACATAGGTATTTAGTTAAATTAAACATGTTTGAACATGGGATGCAATGTGTTGGTACTTACTCCATAGTAGGAGATGGATGTTTGTCATCAGTATTATATACTAAGTATGATTGAACATGTACAGCACATATGATACACTTAGCTAAGTTATTTATTTAACCAGGAAAGCTTGTGTTTACTCCTAGGAGAGGTCATCCAATATGGGAGAGGTTTAATGTACTTATATGTAAGTAGATTGTTTGAGGACAGGTTATCTGGGATGATGGACTATCCATTGAAGGATATACCTATCTTAAGTACTTACTAGCTAAGTAGGTTAATTCCAAGTAGATTATATGGTGATAGGTTATCTAGGATGACGGACTATCCATTGGAGGATATACCTATGCGTAGCTTAAGATAGCCTTAAGTCAAATCGGCCCTGAATAGTGTATGTGACAAATGACCCTCAGTAGAACATATTGAATGAAACACTTTGATCAAAGTAGTGCAATGTACGACATCCACTTAGAATGTGTGATGCTTGAGACTACACTGTCAATTCATCGTGATCCCGTATTACATGCTATTTCGAGAGATTCCGAGTTGCACAGGTTCTAGTTATGTAGGACACAGCACTATACTCAGTTGGTTGTCGTTATCGGTTACTCTACCAATCTCTTCATCAAAGGGAAGGGCCATCTATCGAATGATAGATGTGCGGGGGACCACATTATGAGTCTATGGTTGGCAGAAAAGCACCTAAGTGATGCTTCTCCTCCATAGCAGTCGACCGAAGAACCAAGATTTGGGACCATCTTACAGCTATTTGTTCTAAAGCTCATTGTAGCTATGCATGTAAAAGTATGTATTCTTGTTTCGTGTACTTATGAAGTTATTGTAATGAAGTGGAATCTTTATTGTAATATGATATGGCAACTTGTTCGTATATTTTCAATAAAAGAAAGAAAAATTTTATTGCAATGACTTTTTAGCACGTTTATTTACTTGTATGATGTAAATTTAGATATTTTTACTGCACTGAAGGTTGGCACGTTACATGTGGTATCAGAGCTACCAGGTTTTGCACTAAAACCGATGAGCTCATTATGCAACATTGCGTAAACCTTATGAGAAGATAATGGTTGAAAAAGTTTTCGTGTCACAACGGCAAGAGAAAAGAACTTAGGGAAGTAAAATGGAAAATGAGATTCCTAGTAACTTATGTAATTTGGTACTAGGTAAGAATTATCCCTGAAGTAGGAACTCCTAAACCAACAACTTATGATATTACCTGGGATTGTGGAAGATTATGCAATCAAGTTGTGTAGGAAGGTTAGGAAGAATAACCTATCCATACCTTTATCCTACAATATAGTTATATGACTCTAAGGGGATGGAAGAAATGAGATAGCCCCTTTTATAGTAGCAAACTATAGTTGTAAAGAGTCCGGAATTCTTGGATTTAGTGAAAACACTACGAATCTATGTGTATGCAATGTCGGCATAAATTAGATCGAAGTAGAAATTCAATGAAAGAGGTATCCACAAGGATTAGAGAACTCTTGACATAAACCTTATTCTTGTGAAAAGATAGGATCTTGCAAGAAAAGAGTTAGTACCTTAGGAGTAAGGGAAAAAGATTGGAATGGATAGAAAGAAGCAATCAACAAAGTGGACATGTATCCACCAACCAAAATCAATGAGATTATTGGAGTTTTGATTACGATTTGAAAAAGAGACCAAATAACTTTGGTATCTCTAAAGGTTATGAGAGAATAAGATTCCAAGCATTGGAACAAAGTCACTTAAAAAAAAAAATGATTATGAGAAAGAAACCTGTGAAGATAAAACCAGGTTGGCTTGACCAAAGGTTTGAATAGTACATAGATAGGTTGGAGTTATAAGATGAACTCACCAACATGTCAATGAAAATCAACATATGATTAGAGATTCCAAAAGGAAATGGAATGCAATATGGCACAATGTATCAAAACAATAGAAGTTGCAAGGGAAACAACGTTCTAAGTTGAAAGGTACATCAACAAAGAGGTTTGTGAGTATGGATATTCCTCCTCTGAAAAAGGATATTGGAAAGAGAGTGAAATAATAGTGTGCCTCTTAACTTTAAGTTGCTGATTATTCATTAGATTTCCTATTGGATGATCCAAGTTATTGAAATCTATGAGATAGAAATCAATGACGAATCTAACTTTGAGAAAGATATGTTCAAAGTATACCATCAAGGAAGAAAACAGCAATGGAAAGCCAACAATAGGAAATGACAAATCCTTTCGAAAGAAGCAAGTGTTTGATAGGAGTTCAACTTGAGTAGATTGAAAGTTATGGAAACACTAAGGGGGGAAGGAAGAGAGTGGATTGACTCAAGTTAAGTACCCCACCCAACGAAAAACGTGGGTATGTTTTCAATTTGGAAGAACTAATGACTTCTTTGCAAGTCATAATGTCAATTAAGTCATACATTTTATGACCATAAGGAAAGGTATTGGGATTTTTGGAGTAAGATAAATGGAAAGGTCAAGGACTATGACCTATTATCATTCCATACCTTATATTTATTTGATTGGAAGATCAAACGATATTATCATTGATACCTTAAAAAAGATAGGTGTATAATTTGATCATGATAAGGAAGATCATTGCCTATGGGAATGGCAAAGGAAGATCTAGGTTACTCATAAATTGGATAAAAGCGTCTCTATACTCCTCTATACCTTATATGGGGGAATTAGATAACAATGTTATTTCTATACATAAGTAGTAATGCTAAATTTTATGAAATATATCCAAGCTGTGAAGCGACTTGACACTGAAGCTTACTATGCTAAGAGACCTAGAATGAAAAGGTTTAGCTAATAAGCCATAGAGATAGAGAGAAAGATAAGGTCAGATGTGACGTAATGTGAACCACATCAAAATCTCTTAATAAGAATGATTATTTGATCATACTTTATACTTGAATGGAAACCTAGGTTTAGAATAAACTATTGGGACAAGAAGTTCATTCAAATAAAGAGAGAGACCTTGGGGTAAGATTTAAACTATTAAGTCGGGTTATGTACCATACTACTCATTAACACTTTTAAAGTTGGGAATAACTTATTTGGTTGAGTTGTACATTCAGTCTTGATTGGGACATATAGGGGTAGAGAAAACTATAACATCGGACTAATCAACAAATGAGGACTCTATCCTAAGAATTGGAAGGGAATATTGAGAATGAGATTCGCCCATCCAAATGTGTATATCACTTGTGCTTATGAAATTAATGCAAAGTAGGGTGGAGTATGTCCACACAATCACAATTGACAACTTTTCAAGTTTCAAAACCCTAACTACGGTGGTTTCACATACAACCTTTCATTTCACCTTATAGGTCTCCAAACCTAGTTTCTTTTACATATCTTTTAGAGAAGGCCATTAACCCACAAACCATTGACCATCTCAGATACCCATTAGGCCCCTTTTCAACATATCCAATTTTGGACTAGGGTTATTTTGTAACAAATCCTTCAAATTTGATCTGCTAGGCTGCTCCAAGGCCAAATTAGGCCACTTTTCCAAAGCAAGTGTATGAAATTCAAACACCAATTTCCAAATCTCCACTCCAGAGGCTCTAACACATCATATAGGGTCCCTTTATGCAGTTCTCATCACCAAAATTCGTCACCAATTTGCTGTCTTACAAAATCTCTAACCTACCTAGTTTCCTAAGCCTAATACATGATGATGTTAGGCTAGGGCAAGCTCAAATCCGCCCTAAACTCCATCTCTTGCTCTAACAAACTTCAAAATCTCTAAGAGCACACTAAACCCCTCCATTCCACTGAGTTTCACCAAATTTCAACGGTGGAATGGGCTTCAAAACATTATTTTAGTCTACAAACCCTCACCCTTAGGGTTTACAAGCGGTTTTCAGAAAAACACCTCAAACTATCTTAAATCTCAATGGAATTCAATACAATCAGAGCCAAATCACAATAGATACATTGCTTTAACCATTCACATGTGTCTCATGTCATAAATCAGCAATACGGAGCAGTACTATTCTCACAAATAGCAGAAAACACAAAAAATTAACAGAAAACAGAACTTGTTTTTATTGTTATGCGCCAAAATCAACTTCCAGACCTTGCCTCGAAATTTGTGAGGCCTTTCTAAACTTGTTCCACCACAAAACAACGGTTCACAACTGTTTTTTGAACTTGTGACCATTCAACTTCCTTACATGACAAAATTTGCAAAGTTGCAAAGCAACTTTTGCAACATTTTTCACAACTTGACAAAACTTAACAAAATGACCCTATATGACTTGGAAACACCAAAAATGGTCTCAATTAGACCTTATTACATCAAAAATGTGATTAAACACATCAAACTCAACACTAGACACCTATCAATTAACCAAAATTGACATGGTGCTCCTACACCATACACCCGAAGAGAAAAGAATCTTAGGTTCCTCCTGAGATCAGGTCCTAAACTGTTGTGCCATGCTTCTTGATATCCTCTTCTAACATCTAGGTGGCATCTTCCATTGGTAAGCCTTGCCACTTGACTAGGTATTCATGGTAGACCTTGTGTCTTGTTCTTTTGGCTTCCCTTGTGTCCACAATGCATTCAAGCTTCAATGGCTCAGAAGGTGGTAGATCTTTGACCCAATCTTCATCAACAACATTTGCATCAGCACCTGTACCTGTATCCACAAATCCCTTGAAAAAGTACAGGTCAGCAATATTAAAAATAGGAGAGATAGCCACTCCAGGAGGGAGTTCTCTCTCATTGGCATTGGCTCCAAATCTATGGACCACTCTACATGGCCCAATTTTCTTCATCAACAACTTTGTGTACTTTCCCTTTGGCAACCTCTCTTTCCCCAAATGTGCAAGGACTAGATCTCCCACCTTGAATTGAACATCCCATCTTTTTAAATCAGCATGTTTCTTGTACTTTTCAACATTTTTCTGTAAATTTTCTCTAACTTGTTGGTGTATCTCCCTCATAGCCTCTGGACATTCTTCTCCCTTAGCACTCCTCTTCTCCATTCCATTCAAATCCCTGAACTCAAACACACCTCTAAGTTTCAGACCATACACCACTTCAAATGGGCTTTCCCCTATGCTTATATTGATTGAATCATTGTAGGCATATTCAGCTTGTAGAAGAACCAAGTCCCACTGTTGTCCATGTTCTTTTGTGAGGCATCTCAAAAGATTTCCAAGTGATCTATTGACAACTTCAGTCTGCCCATCCGTTTGTGGATGATAGGTAGTACTAAAGGTCAAATTTGTTCCAAGCTTCCTCCAAAGGGTCCTCCAAAAGTGACCTATGAACTTTGAATCCCTGTCTGGTACAATTGTCAATGGTGGTGCAGGGGCACCATGATCATTTTTGCTCAATTGTTGTCAATAGGTGTCTAGGTTGATATTTTTGTGTGATTTGCCATATGATGATGTAATAAGGTTGAATGAAGACCATATTTGATGTTTTTGTGTCATGTAGGGTCCATTTGGTGTGTTTTGTAAAAATTGTCATAAGATGTAAAAGTTGCTTAGCAACTTGAAAATTTTTGTTTTGTGAAGTTGAATGGTCATCTCTTTGAAATATGGTTATGAACCGTTGGAATACAGTTGCAACATGTTCAAATAGCCTCAAAACCATCAAGGAAAGGTTGTTGAAGCTTTGGAGGAAAAAATTATAAGTTTACACTCTGTTTTCTGCAATTTCCTTGTGTTTTCTGTAGTTTATCAGACCTATACGGCCCCGTACAGTTGCTTCATGATCTAGAATTCATGTAAATAGTTAGAGCATTGAATCCTTTGTAATTTGGTGCTGATTTGATAGAACTCCATTGAGAAATAAGCAAATTTGAAGGCTTTTATTGCAGACTGCCTGAAAACCCTAGTTTGAAGGGTTTGTAGACAAGAAATGTAAATACCAGCCCATTCCACTGTTAGAACTTGGCCAAACTTGGTGGAATGGAGGCTTTTGATTTATTTTTAGTGTTTTTGTTGTCTTTTGGAGCAGGGGATGGAGTCTGCAGCGTTTTTGTCCAAGCCCTAGCCTAACATTTCAATGTGTTAGGCTTAGGTAGGATAGAGAAGTAGTAGGACAGCGATTTGGAAGTTGAGTTTGTTGATGAAAATTGTGTTTTGGGACCCTATGTGACCTGTGAAGACAATTGGTGAAGAGTTTTGGTGTTTAGGAATTGAGTTTCTTGTAGGTGCTTTGGAAAAGTGGCCTAATTGCCCTTGCTTTTGGCGTAGCGGACCTAATGGAAGCAAGTTGGTCCAAAACAACCATAACCATAAATGAGATATGTTGAATTCAGGCCTAATGGGTATCAAAAAAGTTGTTGGTCCAGTGGTGAAACGGCCTTCACTAAAAGATATGCATGGAAAACCTAGGTTTGGAGACCTAGTAGTTGAAACAAGGGGTATTGAGCAAGACCACCTTTGTTGGGGTTTTGAGGTTTAAGAAGTGATTGAATTGTGTCAAATTGTGTTGATTGGGACTCTTCCACCCCTGCTCTACATTAGGTGGTATCCAAGCATCAGGTTCTGATTGAAAGTGGGAAGTGAATGAGAATTGGCATAAGTAAGATGCCTCCAAAGAACAATCCAACGGCCAAAGAGGTTAAGGAACTGAAAGAGCAGTTGCTCCAGAAGGAGAGGCTTTTTAAGGAGTCTCAAGAATCAACCCTAGCCAAAATAGCAGCTCTGGAAAAGAATCAGAGAAGAGTAATGGTTAGTGGTGACCATAGTGATAAGGAAGATGAGGGTGAGAGTGAGAACCCTCCAGTAGGAGTCTATGATGACAATGAGGACTTGGACCCTAAAGAAAAGAGGATGGTCAGGATGCTAAAGGTTGTGAAGGGTGACAATATTCCAAAAGTGAAGGTTGAGGTACCTATGCACGGTGGAAAGATGGACAGTGAGGAAGTGTTGGCTTGGATTGATGCTTTGGATAACTTTTTTGAGTTTGAAGAGATAGAAGACAGTAAGAAAGTGAAATTTGCAAAGACTAAATTGAAGGGCCCTACCCTCACATGGTGGAACTATGTCCAGAAAGAAAGAGTTAAGAAGGGTAAAGCAAAAATAAGTTCATGGGACCGGATGGTAGCAAAAGTGAAGACCCAATTCCTACCTACAGATTATGCCATAAAAACCTTCAGGAAGCTACAAAATTTGAAACAAAAGGAGTTGGATGTGATGGCATACACTGAGAAATTTTACAAACCGAGCATCAGGATAGGACACACCGAGGATGAGGTAGAAAAAGTGGCAAGGTACTTGAATGACCTTAGACTCAATATACAAGATGAGATTGGCCTTACAACTCCTAGGACAGTGGAGGAGTGCTTCCAATTGGATATCAAGGCAGAGGAAAGAATCAAAAGAAGACAAGAGCAGCAAGGAAGAGGAAGAGGGAAAAATTTCAGAGGTAAAGGCAATTTTGGAGCAAGAGGGCAGCCACAAAAGCAACAAGGTGAAGCAAGCAGCCATCAAGAGCAAAGTGGAGAGTCAAGTGGCAAAGGTAACTTCAAAGGAAGAAGATTTGGAAGTAGAGTAAGGTTTGGCGGATAAGGGAGAGGATCCAATACCTTTTCAGACAGATGCTACAATTGCAATCAATTTGGACACCCAGCTTGGAAGTGCTCGGACAAACAAGCCTCAAGTTCTCATGGTGATGAGCGTAGGACTCAAATTGTGCATGAAGAGGAAACTGAAAGTGTTAACTCGCCATCTCAGCATGCTGCCCCTGAGGTAGGTGAGTCATTAATGATGAGAAGAACACTTATTAAGGTGCCTACAACCAAAGAACCTCCACAAAGGAAATCCTTGTTCAAGACTACATGCAAGTCACATGGAAAGGTATGCAAAGTAGTTGTAGATTCAGGTTCTATTGATAATTTGGTGTCTTTAGAAATGGTAGAAAAACTGAATTTGAAAAAGATTCCTCATCCCACACCATACAAAGTGTCATGGTTAAACAAGGGTCAAAAAGTCTTGGTAAATGAGCAGTCATGGGTAGAATTTAACATTGGGGGGTATATGGATAAGATACTTTGTAACATCATCCCCATGGATGTTTGTCACTTGTTGCTAGGAAGGCCCTAGTAGTATGACAGAAAGACCAAGCATGATGGCCATAAGAATGTCTATGTGATAGATAAAGATGGTACTTCATACACCTTGACACCCCTTCAAGATGAAGAGTTTGACAAGCAAGTTGGTTCTAGTGGGAGAAAAAGAGTTTTTGAAAACTTTGAAGGATGAAGGAGGTCAAGAATTTGCTTTGGTAATCAGACCTAAGTCTAAATCTGTTTTAGCAGCAAATAAAGTGGAAGGTATACCTAGGGAAGTACAAGCAATGTTAGATAAGTATAAGGACATTGCATTGGATGAGTTGCCAAGTTCTTTGCCTCCCATGAGAGATGTCAGTCATCATATAGACCTGATCCCTGGTTCTGTTTTGCCAAACAAGGCTGCATATAAGATGACCCTTGAACAAAATGAAGAAATCAGGAAACAAGTTCAAGAATTGTTGGATAAAAGCTTAATTAGGGAAAGCTTGAGCCCTTGTGTTGTCCCTACAGTTTTGGCTCCTAAAAAGGATGGGGATTGGAGAATGTGTACTGACTCAAGGGCCATGAACAAAATCACCATTACATATCGGTTCCCAATTCCTAGGATGGAGGACTTAATGGACTACTTGGGAGGTGCATGCTATTTCTCAAAAATTGATTTAAAAAATGGGTATCATCAGATTAGGATAAGGGAAGGAGATGAATGGAAAACAGCATTTAAAACTAATGAAGGCCCATATGAATGGATGGTGATGCCCTTTGGACTGTCAAATGCTCCGAGTACCTTTATGAGACTTATGAATGAAGTGTTGAAGCCTTTTATTGGTAAATTTGTTGTTGTATATTTAGATGATATACTTGTGTTTAGCAAAACGAAGGAGGAGCACTTGCAGCACCTTGACATGGTTTTGCAGAGGTTACATGAGGAGAAATTGATGATAAATCTCAAAAAATGTGAATTTATGAAAGAAGAACTAACATATCTTGGTTTTGTGATCTCCAAGGGTTCATTTAAGATGGATCCCACCAAAGTAGAGGCAATACTCAGTTGTCCAACTCCAACATCAGTAGGAGAGGTAAGAAACTTTCATGGGCTTGCAAGTTTCTATAGTAAATTCATCAAAAAATTTAGTCACATTTGTTCACCTATCATTGACACCATTAAGGGAGACAAAAGAAGGAAGTTTTAGTGGACTAATGAGGCAGAGAAGACCTTTGAATATCTGAAAACTAGAGTGGCACAACAACCAATCCTTGCTTTACATGATTTCAATAAGGTTTTCACCATAGAAACTGATGCAAGTGGTTTTGCAATAGGTGCGGTGTTAAGCCAAGAATGCAGACCGGTGGCTTTCTTCAGTGAAAAGCTAGATGAAGCTAAAAGGAGGTATTCATCATATGATCTAGAGTTGTATGCAATGGTGCAGGCTCTTAAGAAGTGGAGGCAATACCTTTTGCCCAAATAATTGATAGTGTTCACCGACAATCATGCCTTACAATTTATGAACAGTCAAGACAAGTTGAACCATAGACATGCAAAGTGGGTTGAATATTTGCAAAGCTATACATTCAGCATCAAACACAAGAAGGGCCAAGCCAAAGGTTGCTGATGCTCTTAGCAGGAGGTCAATGTTATTACATGAGATACAACTTCAGAGTGTAGGGATAGATGCATTGAAGGACATGTATGCTACAAATGATGACTTCAAGGAGGTATTTTCTGTTTGTAATCAGTTTAAGGATAGTTTTCATGATGAGTATTCTGACTTTTTGTTGCAAGATGGTTTGTTATTTAAAGGAGCTTAGTTATGTATACCAAGGTGTTCTATGAGACAAAATCTGATAAAGGAGAAACATTGTGGAAGTCTTGGAGGGCATTTTGGGGTTGACAAGACATTGGATCAGGTAGGAAGGTTCTATTTTTGGCCAAGAATGCAGGTAGATGTTAGAAAGTTTGTTGAGGTTGCACAATCTGCCAAAGAGCCAAAGGATCTACTTCAAATGCAAGACTGTATCAGCCCCTACCAATCCCTAATCGGCCATGGGAAAGTTTAAGCATGGATTTTGTTTTAGGACTGCCAAGAACTCAAAGGGGATATGATAGTGTGTTTGTGGTGGCTGATAGGTTCAGTAAAATGGCCCATTTCATTCCTTGCAAGTCTACAAATGATGTCTCTCATGTTGCAGGGTTGTTCTTTAAAGAAATAGTGAGGATTCATGGTCTTCCACTCACAATTGTTTCAGACAGGGACTCAAAGTTTATTGGCCACTTTTGGAGGACACTTTGGAGAAAGCTTGGAACCAATTTGACTTTCAGTACTGCCTACCATCCACAAACGGATGGGCAGACTGAGGTGGTAAATAGATCACTTGGAAACCTCTTGAAGTGTCTCACAAAGGAGCATGGACAACAATGGGACTTGGTTCTCCCTCAGGCTGAATATGCTTACAATGATTCCGCCAATAGAAGCATAGGGAAAGGTCATTTTGAAGTGGTATATGGCATGAAACCAAGAGGTGTCCTTGAGCTTAGGGACTTAACAGGGATGGAGAAGAGAAGTGCTGAAGGTGAAGCTTTTGCAGAAGCCATGAAAGAGATCCACCATCAAGTGAAAGAAAACTTGCAGAAAGGTGTTGAGAAATATAAGAAGCATGCTGACTTAAGTGTTGAGAAATATAAGAAGCATGCTGACTTGAAGAGGAGAGATATGCAATTTAAGGTGGGAGACTTGATCCTTGCACACTTGAAGAAGGAAAGATTTCCAAAAGCAAAGTAAACCATATATGATCATTTTTGCTCAATTGTTGTCAATAGGTGTCTAGGTTGATGTTTTCGTGTGATTTGCCATATGATGATGTAATAAGGTTGAATGAAGACCATATTTGATGTTTTTGTGTCATGTAGGGTCCATTTGGTGTGTTTTGTAAAAGTCGTCATAAGATGTAAAAGTTGCTTAGCAACTTGACAATTTTTGTTTTGTGAAGAAATTGAACGGTCATCTCTTTGAAATATGGTTATGAACCATTGGAATACAGTTGCAACATGTTCAAATAGCCTCAAAGCCATCGAGTTAAGGTTGTTGAAGCTTTGGAAGACAAAATAATAAGTTTACACTCTGTTTTCTGCAATTTCCTTGTGTTTTCTGTAGTTTATCAGACCTGTACGGCCTTGTACAGTTACTTCATGATCTAGAATTCATGTATATAGTTAGAGCATTGAATCCTTTGTAATTTGGTGGTGATTTGATAGAATTCCATTGAGAAATAAGCAAGTTTGAAGGCTTTTATTGCAGACCGCCTGAAAACCCTAGTTTGAAGGGTTTGTAGACAAGAAATGTAAATACCAGTCCATTCCACCGTTAGAACTTGGCCAAACTCTGTGGAATGGAGGCTTTTGATTTGTTTTTAGTGCTTTTGTTGTCTTTCGGAGTAGGGGATGGAGTCTGCAGGGTTTTTGTCCAAGCCCTAGCCTAACATCTTCATTTGTTAGGCTTAGGTAGGATAGAGAAGTAGTAGGACAGCAATTTGGAAGCTGAGTTTGTTGATGAAAATAGTGTTTTGGAACCCTATGTGACCTGTGAAGACAATTGGTGAAGAGTTTTGGTGTTTAGGAATTGAGTTTCTTGCAGGTGATTTGGAAAAGTGGCCTAATTGGCCTTGTTTTTGGCGTAGCAAAGCAAGTTGGTCCAAAACAACCATAACCATAAATGAGATATGTTGAATTCAGGCCTAATGTGTATCAAAAAAGTTGTTGGTCTAGTGTTGAAATGGCCTTCACTAAAAGATATGCATGAAAACCTAGGTTTGGAGACCTAGTAGTTGAAACAAGGGGTATTGAGCAAGACCACCTTTGTTGGGGTTTTGAGGTTTGAGAAGTGATTGAATTGTGTCAAATTGTGTTGATTGGGATTATTCCACCCCTGCTCTGCATCAACTGGGAGACCATGAATTCTAACTATCTCTTTGAAAAATAACCCTGCAATATGAGAAGCATC
This sequence comes from Sequoia sempervirens, assembly GCA_007258455.2. NCBI lineage: Eukaryota > Viridiplantae > Streptophyta > Pinopsida > Cupressales > Cupressaceae > Sequoia > Sequoia sempervirens. Next base: position 73,626 of record VDFB02285990.1, read on the forward strand.
ATTTGTGCACTGTCATGGAAGAAAGTGAGCCATTTTACTAAATCTATCAACAACAACAAAGACACTGTCATAACCCTTTTGAGTTTTTGGCAAACCTAACACAAAATCCATACTAAGACTCTCCCATGGTCTATTAGGTATTGGTAAGGGCTGATAAAGACCTGCATTGGAAGTAGAACCCTTGGCTCTTTGGTAGATTACACAATTTTCCTCAAAATTTCTGACATCCACTTGCATCTTTGGCCAAAAGTAGAATCTCCTTACCTGTTCCAATGTCTTATATACCCCAAAATGTCCTCCTAAACTGCCACAATGTTTCTCTTTTATCAAATTAGTTCTCATAGAACACTTTGGAACACATAATTCAGCACCTTTAAACAACAATCCATCTTGCAACAGAAAATCAGAATATTCATCATGAAAAGCACCTTTAAACTGATCACAAATAGCATATACCTCTTTGAAGTCTTCATCTTCTCCATACATACCCTTCAAGGCATCTATTCCCACACTTTGAAGTTGTATTTCTTGCACCAACATTGACCTTTTGCTTAAAGCATCTACTACCTTGTTAGACTGTCCTTTTTTGTGTTTGATTGTGAAGGTATAGCTCTGCAGGTACTCTACCCATTTCACATGTCTATGACTCAGCTTGTCTTGACTGTTTAGAAATTGTAAAGCATGGTTGTCGATGAAAACAATGAACTCCTTGGGCAAAAGGTAGTGTCTCCACTTCTTAAGCGACTGCACCATTACATATAGCTCCAAATCATAGGATGAGTACTTCCTTTTTGCTTCATTAAGCTTTTCACTAAAGAAAGCCACTGGTCTGCCTTCTTGAGTCAAGACTGCTTTGATTGCAAACCCACTTGCATCACATTCTATAGGGAAAACTTTGTTGAAATCAGGTAAAGCAAGGATGGGTTGTTGTGCCACTCTATTTTTCAGGTATTGGAAGCTTCTTTCTGCCTCATCAGTCCACTGAAATCTTTTCCTTTTATCTCCTTTGATGGTGTCAATAATTGGTGAGCAGATGTCACTAAAATTCTTTATAAATTTCCTATAGAAACTAGCAAGACCATGAAAGCTTCTTACCTCCCCTACTGATTTTGGAGTTGGCCAACTGAGAATTGCCTCTACTTTGGTGGGATCCATCTTTAATAAACCTTTGGAGATCACAAAACCAAGATACACTAGCTCCTCTTTCATGAATTTACATTTTTTGAGGTTTATCATCAACTTCTCTTCATTCAACTTCTGCAAAACCATGTCAAGATGCTGCAAGTGCTCTTCTTTGGTCTTACTAAACACAAGTATGTCGTCCAAATACACAACAACAAATTTTCCAATGAAAGGCTTCAAAACTTCATTCATTAGTCTCATAAATGTGCTTGGAGCATTTGACAATCCAAATGGCATCACCATCCATTCATAGAGGCCCTCATTGGTTTTAAAAGTACTTTTCCACTCATCCCCTTCTCTTATCCTAATCTGATGATAACCACTTTTTAAGTCAATCTTTGAAAAATAACATGCACCTCCCAAGCAGTCCATCAAATCCTCCATCCTCAGTATTGGAAACCTATATCTAATGGTGATTTTGTTGATTGCCCTTGAGTCAGTACACATTCTCCAATCCCCATTCTTTTTAGGTGCTAAAACAGTAGGGACAGCACATGGGCTCAAACTTTCCCTTATTAGGCCTTTATCTAACAATTCTTGGACCTGCCTTCTTATTTCCTCATTCTATTTGGGATTCATCTTGTCTACAGCTTTATTTGCTAAATTTGCACAAAGTATAAGGTCTATGTGATGGCTTACATCTCTCAAGGAAGCAAAGAGCTAGGTAACGCATCAACTACAATATCCTTGTATTTGTTCAACAAAGTCTGAACCTCACTAGGGATACCCTCAACCTTGGTTGCTGCTAAAACAGATTTAGGTCTGATCACTAAAGCAAATCCTTGTCCACCTTCTTCCTTCAATGTTTTCAAGAATTCTTTCTCCCCAACTACCATAACACTAGACCCAACTTGTTTATCAAACTCCTCATCTTGTAGGGGTGCCAATGTGAATGAAGTTCCATCCTTTTCTACCACATAGATGGTTTTTTGGCCATCATGCTTTGCTTTTTTGTCATACTGCCAGGGTCTTCCTAGCAGCAAGTGACAAACATCCATGGGGATGATGTCACATAGGACCTTGTCTTTATACCCCCCAATATTAAACTCTACCCATGTTTACCCATTGACCAATACTTGTTGACCCTTATTCAGCCAAGATACTTTGTAAGGTGTGGGGTTCTCTTCCTGTTTAACTTCTCTACCATCTCTAAGGAAACCAAATTATCAGTAGAACCTGAATCAACAACTACCTTACATACCTTTCCATGTGATTTGCAGGTGGTTCTAAACAATGATTTCCTTTGTGGAGGCTCTTTGACTGTTGGCACCTTAATGAGTGTCCTTCTCATCATCAAAGACTCACCTATCTTGGAGCAGCATGTTGAGACAGTGAATTGACACTTTCATTGTCTTCCTCATGCACAATTTGGGTTCTCCTCTCACCTCCATGTGAACTTCAAGCTTACTTGTCCGGGCACTTCCATGTTGGATGACCAAATTGGTTGCACTGATAACATCTACCTGAGAAGGTATTTGACCCTCTCCCTTGTCCACCAAATCTACCTCTGCCACTAGGTCTTCTTCCTCAAATTAACTCTTGATTCACCATTTTCCTCTTGGTGACTGCTTGATTCTCCTTGTTGCTTTGGTGACTGTCCTCTTGCACCAAAGTTGCCTCTACCTCTGAAATTCTTTCCTCTACCTCTTCCTTGCTACTCTTGTCTCCTTTTTATCCTTTCCTCTACCTTGACAGCCAACTGAAAACACTCTTCAACTGTCCTAGGTGTAGTGAGGCCAATTTCATCTTGAATGTTGAGCCTTAGCCCATTTACGTATCTTGCTACCTTTTCTACTTCATCTTCAGTATGTCCTGCTCTAATACTTAATTTATGGAACTCCTCAATGTATGCTATAACATCTAACTCCTTTTGTTTTAAGTTTTGCAGCTTCCTAAAGGTCTGAATTGCATAATCTGTAGGCAGAAATTGTCCTTTCACCTTAGCTACTATTCTACCCCATGAATTTATCTTAGTCTTGTCGTTCTTTACTCTTTCCTCTTGAACATACTTCCACCATGTTAGGGCAGGGCCCTTCAACTTGGTTTTTGCAAATTTCGCCTTCTTAACATCTTCTACCTCCTCAAATTCAAAGAAATTGTCAAGAGCATCTATCCAACCCAACACTTCTTCACTGCCCATCTTCCCACCGTACATAGGTATTTCCACTTTCACCTTAGGAGTATCCCACTTGACAACATTTAGCATCCTAACCATTCTTGCTTCTTCAGGGTCCATTTCCTCTTCATTGGACTCCTCCTTGAGGGTTCTCATTCTCACCCTCATACTCTTTGTCACTTTGGTCACCACCGACCATACCTCTTCTTTGGTTTTTCTCCAGGGCTGCAATTTTGGCAAGGGCAGCTTCATGAGACACCTTATATAGTCTCACCTCCTTAGCATATTGCTCCTTTAATTCTCTGACTTCTTTGGTCGTTGGATTGCTCTTTGGAGGCATCTTGCTTATTCAAAACTTTCAACCACTTTAACACTTCTCAATCAAAACCTATGCTCTGATACCACTTGATGCAGAGCAGGGTGGAGTATGTCCATACAATCACAATTGACAACTTTTCAAGTTTCAAAACCCTAACTATGGTGGTTTCACACACAACCTTTCATTTCACCTTGTAGCTCTCCAAACCTAGTTTCTTTTGCATATCTTTTAGAGAAGGCCATTAACCCACAAACCATTGACCATTTCAAATACCCATTAGGCCCCTTTTCAACATATCCAATTTGGACTAGGGTTATTTTGTAACAAATCCTTCAAATTTGATCTGCTAGGCTGCTCCAAGGCCAAATTAGGCCACTTTTCCAAAGCAAGTGTATGAAATTCAAACACCAATTTCCAAATCTCCACTCTACAGGCTCTAACACATCATATAGGGTCCCTTTATGCAATTTTCATCACCAAAATTTGTCACCAATTTGTTGTCTTACAAAATCTCTAACCTGCCTAGTTTCCTAAGCCTAACACATGATGATGTTAGGCTAAGACAAGCCCAAATCCGCCCCAAACTCCATCTCCTGCTCTAACAAACTTCAAAATCTCTAAGAGCACACTAAACCCCTCCATTCCACTAAGTTTGGCCAAATTTCAATAGTGGAATGGGCTTCAAAACATTTTTTTAGTCTACAAACCCTCACCCTTAGGGTTTACAGCGGTTTTCAGAAAAACACCTCAAACTATCTTAAATCTCAATGGAATTCAATACAACCAGAGCCAAATCACACTAGATACATTGCTTTAACCATTCACGTGTCTCATGTCATAAATCAGCAGTACAGAGCAGTACTATTCTCAGAAATAGCAGAAAACACAGAAAATTAACAGAAAACAGAGCTTGTTTTTATTGTTATGCACCAAAATCAACTTCTACACCTTGCCTCGAAGTTTGTGAGGCCTTTTTAAACTTGTTCCTGTTGATGATAAATGCAGCTTCGTACGATTCCTTCTAGCCTATCAAATTAAATGATAGTTTGCAACTATTTAATTTATATGTTGTCATGTGAAGAGGCACTTCACTTCATTTAATTGTTTATCATGTCTTGGCCGACTTGATAATTGAATTATTTAATTTGTAATTTATTCTCCTTGTGGCCGACCTTGTTCTTGAAGAGGTGCGACCTCTCCCAAGCAATGTATAAATACAAGATCATTTGTTCTCATTTGAAAATCAAGCAAGTTCGATTCATTCCTATATTCAAGTGCGAATTTCATCTTAGAGCAGATTGCGATTTCCTTCAAGAGCAGATTGCGATTTCCTTCAAGAGCGAATTTCCTTCAAGAGCAGGTTGAAGATTTTCCAAGAGCAGATTGTAATCTGTATTTTGCATCTAGAGTTGGTGCTCTTACTTGGCCTTGAGTTCGGCCTTATTGTACAAGACAGTGTTGATTCTTGAATAATATATAAGTGATATATTGTTGCTGGGTTTTTCTCCCTCGAGAGGAGGGTTTTTCCAGGGTATCTGCTGTGTTATTGTGTCTGATTTTTTGAATTAATTTTCTGTGCATATAATCTGATCATAAAATTAATATGGTATCAGAGCGGGTTTGAGAGGATTGTGATCAGATTTGTTCCTAAACAGCGATACTTTATTCTCTTCTTCATATTTCTTTGTTCATTTTCTACATTAGTCAAGATGGTGAACGGTTTGAAGATTGAGGATAGACTCGAGGGAGCATCAAACTTCACATCATGGAGATTTAGGATCATGCTTACCTTGCGTGAAAATGACTTGGGTGAGTTTGTGGAGTCCAGTGTTCCTGAACCTGAGGAGGAAGAAGAGAAGTTGCAATGGGTGAAGAAAGATATTAAGGCAATGAAGATATTGGTTGATTCCGTTAAGGATCGTATTGTTCCTATCGTCTCTAAGTTGAAGACAGCAATAGACATGTTCAAAACATTGAAAGAAATGTACGAAATCAACAATACCAGCCGAGCACTTGCACTAAAGCAACAACTACACCATGTGAAGATGGCGAAAGGAGAATCAGTGATTGCATACTTCATGAGGATTTCAGATTTGAGAGATCAGCTCTCGACAATTGGGCATATGGTTGATGACAAAGACTTGACTATGCTTGCTCTCAATGGTCTACCTTTGTCTTGGGAATCCTACATTTAGGGAATCAGTGCAAGATCAAAATTGCCTAAGTTTGATCGTCTAAGATCAGATTGCATTCAAGAAGAGTCAAGGTTGTTGGCAAGAGGCGTTGGTCAAAGTTCAAAGAATGAAGACATTCATGTTCTCGCCTCCCATGCTTCAAAGAAGAAAGGAAAAGATGGAAGGAAAGGATTCTTCAAGAGGAATAGAGATAAAGGAAATGATGATGCACATCGCTCCAAGAAGAAGAGAGGCATATCCAAGATTCAATGCTTTAGGTGTGATAAGTTTGGGCACTTTACTAAGCATTGTCCAACTAGACCTAAGCAACAAGCCACCGTTGCAGATGTCGATGATGCCTCTCCGCAAAAGGATTTATGTGAATACTTGTTCTATTCAGCTCTATCAAGCAATGTACCTACAAACCTCTACACTTGGCTAATCGATAGTGGTGCTTCTCGACACATCACTGGATTTAAGAAGCACTTATCAAGTTTGATGGAGAAAGAATTTTCCGAACAAGTCATTATCGGAGATGATGCTGGCTATTCCATGAAAGGGATTGGAACCTCTACTCTACATTTGGATTCTGGCATTACACTTCAGTTGAGAGATGTTCTGTATGTCCCAGGAATCAAGTGCAATCTTATTTCTATTCCAGCCCCTACAAGATGAAGGATATCAAGTTGCCTTCTCCCAAGGCAAAGTTCTTGTGTGGATGGAGAATTCAAGTTTCAAGGAAGCTCAAGTAATTGGTGTTAGACATGAAAGCCTCTATAGGCTATCTCTTCAAGCATTAGTTCACGATTCTTAAAGTCAATGTGATATATGGCATCGAAGATTGGTGCACCTCCACTTCCGAGCCTTACCTATCATGGAGAACATGGTCACGGGACTTCCCAAGTTCAATCAAGAGCATGAAGGAACTTGCAAGGGATGCGCTATGGGTAAGAATTCAAAAGCCCCTTTCCACAGTAGAGAAAATAGATCTAAGTGTATTTTAGACCTTATTCATTCTGATTTATGTGGACCTATGTCTGTTCCTTCTTAGAGTGGTTTCTTGTATTATGTTCTTTTCATTGATGATCACTCTAGAAAGACTTGGATTTATTTTTTGAAAAATAAAGAGTCTGAGGAAATGCTAGGAAGGTTTAAGGAGTTCAAAGCCTTGGTAGAGAATCTTTCTAGTAAAAGAATCAAAGTCCTCAAATCAGATAATGGTGGAGAATACACCTTTGGCAGCTTTAGGGATTTTTGTATTGATGCAGGGATTAAGAGGGAGTTTTGTGTCCCCTATAATCCTTAACAAAATGGTGTTGCAGACAGAAAGAACAGGACAATTGTGGAAGCAGCAAAAGCTATGATTCATGACCAGGATCTGCAAACTTGCTTATGGGCAGAAGCCTCCAGGACTGCAATATACATACATAATAGAAGTCCTCACAAGATCTTGGAGAATATGACTCCGGAAGAAGCCTTTACAGGGAAGAAGCCCGAGGTTAGTCATTTGAGGATCTTTGGATGTCCTGTCTATGTTCGTGTTCAAAAAGAGAAGAGAACTAAGTTGGAGCCTTCTGGCAAGAAGGGAATCTTTGTGGGCTACAATGAGACATCAAAATCCTACAGGATATACATTCCAGGACAGAAGTTGATCAGATCAGTAAGGATGTCACATTCGAGGAAGATGTTGCATTCAGGAGATCCAGGGGCATTCATATGGAGATCGATAATGAAGAGTTTCCTCAGGATATGGAAGTTGACCATACTCTTGAGATTCAAAGGAAAACTTCAGAACCAAAAGAAGATATTGATCCTGTTGAACCCTTGGAACCTACTGATGGGCCTATTGACATTGCTATTGGGACAAAGAGACCTCTATGGGTCAGGCGTACTATGCAAGAGGCTGAAAGTTTTGCAGCTCCTAGAGGCACATTCAGAAAAGTAAAAGGCCACATAAGTTCTCCAGTTATGTTGCCTTGATGAGTCAAATTATTGAGTCTGAGCCTTCTAGTGTGGAGGAAGCTTCCAGTCAACAAGTTTGGAAAGATGCTATGACAGAGGAGTACCAATCAATTCTCAAGAATGATGTTTGGGACATTGTTCCTAGACCCGAAGGCAAATCTGTGGTATCTTCGAAATGGCTCTTCAAGATTAAGCATGCAACTGATGGGAGCATAGAGAAGTACAAGGCAAGATTTGTGGCTCGTGGTTTTTCCAAGAAAGAGGGAGTTGATTATGAAGAAACATTTGCTCCTATTGCTCGCTACACTTCTGTCAGGACCATCATTGCCATTGCTGCATCTAGAGGATGGAAGATTCATCAAATGGATGTGAAGACAGCTTTTCTAAACGGTGTGATAGAGGAAGAAGTTTACATCGAGCAACCTGATGGGTTCGAGGTACATGGGAAGGAGTCTCATGTTTGCAAGTTGAAAGGATTGAACATTACCTGTCAAGTTTGGGCTTCTTGAAGAATGACGTTGGCTCTAATCTATACTTTAAGGTAATTGATGGTGAAGCATTGATTTTGGTTTTATATGTTGATGATTTGATCCTTACTAGAGAAGATCACCTGATTCTCAAGTGTAAGAAGGAGTTGGCTTCTGAATTTGAGATGAAGGACCTTGGGCTCATGCATTACTTCCTTGGCCTAGAAGTTTGGCAGAAACCAGATGAGATGATTTTGAGTCAAGGGAAGTACACCATTGATGTACTTAAGAGGTTTGGTATGATGGATTGCAAATCCATGTCTAAACCCATGGAGACCAACCTACATAAATTGAAGGAGGTTGCAGCTAGTTCAGACTTCGTGGATCCTCCATTGTATAGACAGCTAATTGGGTCCTTGATGTATCTAGTTAACACTAGACCTGATATCTGTTATGTTGTGAGTGCACTGAGTCAGTTTATGTGTGAACCGAGACAGATACATCTTGTTGCAGCTAAACATATCCTGAGATACTTACGTGGCACAGTTGGATATGGGTTGAGATATACTTCAGATGCTGACTTGGAGTTACATGGTTATACTGATTCTGATTGGGCAGGATGTGTTTCAGATCGGAAGAGTACCTCTGGTTGTTGCTTCAGTTTGGGTTCTGCTATGATATCTTGGTGCAACAGGAAGCAGTCATCTGTGGCATTGAGTACAGCAAAGGTAGAATATATTGCAGCTTGTATGGTAGCTCGGGAAGCAATATGGCTTCGTGAGCTCCTTGCAAGATTGTTTGGACAATCAATGGAGCCTACTATCATTCATTGTGATAACCAGAGTTGTGTGAAGCTTTCTGTCAATCCTGTGTTTCTTGACAAAACCAAGCATGTTGAGATTAAATATCACTATATCAGAAATATGGTATTAAGGAAGGCTATACAGTTGAAGTATATCAGCACTGATGAGCAGACGGCAGATATTCTCACCAAGCCTCTCTCTAGAATAAAGTTTGTGTACTTTCGAGATAAGCTAGGTATGGTGGAGAATCCAGCCTTAACTGAGAAAGAGACTCAGTATCAATGATAGCCTATAATGAGTTCTTCTCTGTGGTGAGACGTTCGAAGTGAAATCCCTTATTTAATGAGTTCTTCTCTGTGGTGAGAAGTTCGAGGTGAAATCCCTTGTTAATGCATTTCTCTTTGAGATTTGAGGTGAAAGCCCTTGTTTCCACCCTCTGAGCAGAGTCATGGTGGATGTCATGTGTGTGACTCCATGACAGCATCACGTGAGACAATCTGTGATGATTTTTTTTGTACTTGTGTTTCACCCTCTGGGAGACCCATGGTGAAAAGTCATGTTGAGGTGACAACATCACGTAAGTGATGAACACTTGTACACACCATAGTATGGTTGTAGCCATTATGGTTGATATCATGTTGAGGTGATATCTAATATCACAATGAGGTGATATTCTTCTTTCACATTTGGTTGTAGCCAATGTGGTAGACATCACATTGAGGTGATATGTCTTGTGCAGCTGGAAGTACTCTCCTTAGCTGAGAGGGAGTGTTGATGATAAATGCAGCTTCGTACGATTCCTTCCAGCCTATCAAATTAAATGATAGTTTGCAACTATTTAATTTATATGTTGTCATGTGAAGAGGCACTTCACTTCATTTAATTGTTTATCATGTCTTGGCCAACTTGATAATTGAATTATTTAATTTGTAATTTATTCTCCTTGTGGCCAACCTTGTTCTTGAAGAGGTGCAACCTCTCCCAAGCAATGTATAAATACAAGATCATTTGTTCTCATTTGAACATCAAGCAAGTTCGATTCATTCCTATATTCAAGTGTGAATTTCATCTTAGAGCAGATTGCGATTTCCTTCAAGAGCGAATTTCCTTCAAGAGCAGGTCGAAGATTTTCCAAGAGCAGATTTCGATATATAAGGAGAGCAGATTGTAATCTGTATTTTGCATCTAGAGTTGGTGCTCTTACTTGGCCTTGAGTTCGGCCTTATTGTACAAGACAGTATTGATTCTTGAATAATATATAAGTAATATATTGTTGTTGGGTTTTTCTCAAGTGATATATTGTTGTTGGGTTTTTCTCCCTCAAGAGGAGGGTTTTCCCAGGGTATCTGTTGTGTTATTGTGTCTGATTTTTTGAATTAATTTTCTGTGCATATAATCTGATCATAAAATTAACAGTTCCACCACAAAACTACAGTTTACAACTGTTTTTTGAACTTGTGACCATTCAACTTCCTTACATGACAAAATTTGCAAAGTTGCAAAGCAACTTTTGCGACATTTTGCACAACTTAACTTAACAAAATGACCCTATATGACTTGGAAACACCAAAAATTGTCTCAATTAGACCTTATTACATCAAAAATGTGATTAAACACATCAAACTCAACACTAGACACCTATCAATTGACCAAAATTGACATGGTGCTCCAGCACCAGAAATTCTATAAGAGTGGAAACATAGGTGGGATACCTAGTGAGTTAAAGAAGCTACTTTATACTCTAGAAAGGAATTCATAGTATTGACAAGACTCTACTTTGATTGACTCTTATATTAAAAGGGGATACACTCTCAAAAGGAAGCATTTATTGTTATGTCAAAACATCATAGAATTTTCATTTAGCATGAAATGTTAGAAATTTCACTGAGTAGAACACTGGGGTTGTTACTTGTGCTCAAAAAGGATATACCGAAGTTGGGACACTCCTATATGATGGAGCTTACGAGAAATGTTCATGCTTGGTAATTAGGTATGAAATTAAATTTGATATCTTCTAGGGACCAATATGATTGAACGAGGATTAATACTCGAAATTAGTACCAAAAGCTATCGGGAAAATTAGATTGAGTTAAAAGATGGAATACATCTTTGAAAAATTTCCGAGGACAGAAGCAATCCACGGTATGGATGTCCTAAGATAAATGGGATTTATCTCCGCAAAACTTATAACCATTATTACATGGGAATTAAAGATGGCGTGAGATCGTAAAATAGGTTTTCAACTAGTCAAAAGAATAGACTATTATTGGATATAAAGGAGCCAATGTACCCAAAATTTTGAAAGATTTGGGAATGAAACGAGGGAATTAATGTCAAGGTTATGACATTGGAACGACAAAGGGAATTGTCGAATGAGGATTCACTATAACTTGGAAAAGATATAGTAAGAAGCTGCAAGAAATGTGGCAAGGTAATGTCTCGTATGCCAGGAAATGAAGACCGGATGTCATCATCGGTAGGACATGTATACCCTCTTGAGATTTCCAGAGGGAAAATAGTAGAACACGAGACAAATCAATTTGTCTATATCAGTAAAAACTGACATAATGCTCTAGTGGACAAAACTCATCAAAGTAGCAAACGCTTTTTGGAAACTTGACTTGTAGGAAGTAATGTATTGTGGAAAGTAGTTGTTTAGTAATCCTGAAAATGATATTTCAGTTTTGAACAAGCAAATAATGATAGAGTTGTAAACCATAATCATACTATGAAACATTCAATTGAGCGAGTGTGCAATATATTATAGTCAAATGAGCGAAAATGGTAGACTAAATCTTGAATGATTTATAAACTTCTAACATTGAAGTTTGGACCATTATATGGAAGGAAAGTTTGGAAACTCTATTAAGCTGAAATAGGCTTAGAAATAGGGTAAACCATAGACTTGATATAATGTGAAAAAGGAGTAATGGATCGAAGTGATCAATGAAACCTTGTCGATACAAAGCTTTAGTGTGAAGCAGTATCAAGATTTGACAACTGTCCAGGAGCAATGTTATGCTCGAGATGGACAAGTAATCAAGAACAAGTACTTTATGGTAAGGAAAATTATTGTGCAAGTGACGGGTGGACTTGGTTTATGAGATGTCTAAAAGTGTAAATACAAAAGGGGAAGGATTGGACCCACAGTGTAGTGTGCAATACATTGTTATTCCTTTTTCTATTTGGGCTATACTAAGGAAATGATTTCCGATCACTATGTGTTAGGTGTTATGTATAGTTACTATTATATCTTGGATGTGTATATGTAATAAAACTCTTTGGGAGAGTAGGTATGTGTAAGGCATACGAGATTTCC
>VDFB02285991.1:0-16884 GCA_007258455.2 Sequoia sempervirens
CAATACTTTTGGGTGACACAGGATTAACTGTGGACCTGGATGCTCTTGCATCAGACACATGGGGTAAGAAATTTGTGAGCATGGGCTCAAAAAGGAGTTAGGTGATAAAACCACCTTTTGAGATTGCAACCAATCTCCAGTGAACTCCATTGCTGAAAGCCCAACCTCCTCCACAAATTACTTCCTCTCCACTCTACAAGTGACCCCTCACATTCCTCTTCTGGTCACCTCTTAGCTATACATTAAAAGTCACAACTTGCAGGTTCAGACACACTGTCCAATGACCATGCCTCTTTTTTGTCTTCACATTAATACAACCATTTCATTTCTCTCTCGACTCCTCTACAACTCTGCCCTTGCAACCTCCATGTTGTAATCGTACCTCAATTCTCATGAAGATTCCACTTCGTTTGCTATAATCTACCATCACACAACACTTTCCTCTACGCGTTCTACTCTCAATCTTTCAGGACTCTGCTCACCTGCAATGATGATTTTGATATTCTCACTCACACTTCAATTTTTTGCCTTCTATCCCTCAACTACCAAGACTCTACATCTGCAACGGTACTTTTGGACTTCACTCACGCTTCCACTATTCACACATTCTGTCACAAGCTGCCTCACATTTTGTGATATGCTTGTCCCATTAAACCTCTGCTCACTTCCCTCTTCACCCATAGATCCTAGTGTGAATCACCTCTCTCTCAATGCTCTATCTGGATGCTTCGAACCTCTGGCTCTAATTCCAATTGATGAAGAAGACCACTCACAATCAATTTCTCATCCAAATTCGCAATACACAAATTACAGACAACTCTATGGCCAATTTAATTCTTAAATTGACAATTACATTTGTTGATTTGGATTGATTTACAATTACACAAAAATGCTTAAATTTGAAAAAAAATTTGAAATACAAATATTAAGTGATTTCACCATTACAAATTATAGGAAATTAGAAGCTGCAAGTTTAATTTGTGTTACAAATATCAACTCATTATTCCTTCTTACTCCTCATATACCAACCTCTTGGTGTTGCACATCTCTTCCTCAATTCCTATTTTTCTCTTATTTTATCCTCACCTGTATGCTGGTCAGTGCCCCATGCCTGCACCTGTCTAGCACCTTTCTCTTATTCTATGTAACCTCATTCAACTCTCCCCTTCTTTCTTTCTAGTCATTCCAACTATGCACTCCCTATCAACACAACCTCATGAGTTTAGCCTTTCCTACAACCCATGGCACTGCTCTTTGTATATCTAGGTGTGATATGCACTTTATATTATTCTTCTAACCATTATGTATTCATTTGAATCTTCCAATAGAATGTATGCGCCTCCCTTCATTATCTTCAACACAACATGCCACTACTTCCCATGGCATAGGTATGAGGGGGATTTCTCTAGTCATTTTCACTTCACCGCCTTCCCCACTCTATCTCTTGTTAGTCGTGCACCCTCTTCTTTACAAAATCCCCAAAAAATCACCATTTTATTCACTTCCACACATATCTTGTTGACTCTTAAGATGAATCAAATCCTACTCCATCTGGCTTAAGATTTCTCACTAATCAACAATTCCCATTCAATCACCTCTTTTTCACATGGGCTCTCTTTTGTTTTCTCACAAATTAACAAACTGCCATCATAGATTCATACATTCCTTTTCTAAACTATACTATGTCTCCTCCTTCTGGCGTGAATTAATGAGATTTTTTTTGTCTTTACTCCCCAACACCCCTTCTCTCTCTTTCGTGGTGCTAATATCTTCCTGTTCATGTAGCACAATTTGTTATTTAGTCTTCAGGCTGGCATCGATGAAGGATTTGTACCTTACATTGCTCAATGCCACCCTTGTCTCCCTTCCTGGTACTCTTCCTACAACCTTTCCCCCCTAATGGAACTAGTTTATATATATATATATATATATATATTTAATCGATACCATGTTCATTCCCAATTCCTCCAATCTTTTTCAGCTTCCCATGTTTTTTCAATTACTCTTTATTTTATCCCTTTTATTTTTAGAAAGCCTTTTATATCCATAATAATATTGCTTGATTGAAAAGAAACATTATAATATATGAAGAGTCCAAATTACTCTAATTTGGAGAGAGACAGAAGCAAGGAACCAGAGCTAACACAAATAAACATGCCTCTAAGAGTGTTTCTCATGAAATCGAATTGAAGTTTCACAACAATAGTTTTGGGTGAGAGAGGATTACGCGTGGAGGATGCTCCTACATCAATAACCTATTTGAATTTGTGGGTTCATAACAAAAAATTGTAGGTGCCATGGATTCTAAGAAATATTTTGTCATAGTTTGATATTTTTTACATTTAGGGCTCTTAAGAGACTATGCCAAAATAACATAGCTTGAAATGATTAGGTGTCTTGGGAAACAAAAATGTCCTTCCCTAAAATTAACCCAATTTCTTGAATGTCTTGGTGCAGTTCGTTTTGCCTCACAACATATGAAACACAACATATGGCCTATTTATCCCATGTTTAGCTTTATTTTAGGAAAAATATGATGTGACAATAATTTTTATGGAGGTTATTGGGAATATAAATTCAATTTTAGATAACCATTATGGAGATACAACTCATCCTATAATGGTGTAGACACCTAAATTTGGACACTTATTTTATCCAAATTTATCCTCTTTCATCTAAACATCCCCTTATTTGCATTAATTAAGTAATATCGCTAATATTTAATTAATATCCTTCTAAAGTTCTTCTAATCCCTAAGGTATCTAGTTAAATAATTAAATACCTTCCCCCTTTCATCAAATGAATTAAATAAATATGTCATTTATTTAATTCCCTTTATATCACATCCTCCATCATTTTTATTTAATCCTAATCCATCTTCTAATATCATCATTAGGGGTGTGCACATGCCTAATCCTGTATTAGGATGTGTCATATCCTCCAACTTTTGCAAGTTGGCCTCTAATCTCTCTTAGCCACCTAACCCTCCTCTAATCCTTCATTAACTAGCTTAATCAACCTCTCAAAGAATTTTTAATTCCTTTTATCCTTCCCAAGGAATATTAAATTCCTTTTTCTCTTTCCCATGTGATCTTTGACTTGTCACATCAAGTCACATGTGAAATCTAACTTGCCTCTAATATGTCATTAATTAGTCTAATCAAGTACTTGCACAACCTTAATCACTTAATTGGGTCATCTCTAATCCCCATGTCATTTATGGAATGTGTCCTTACTCAACTTCATTAAAAGCTTTCTCTTTTTGAACAAGGCATCTCCATTCCCCATGTGAATTTTTAATTCACATTTAATCCCCCAATGCATTTAAAGAAATTTTAAATTCTTTCTTTCATCCCCATGAGAATATTTGAGGAATTTTTAATTCCCCACATGTCCTCTCACCCACATGGGGAAAAGTACCTACTTTATGAGTAGATCTTGTCTCAATCCCAAGGTACTATGTACCCTCTCCATGTCATGTACTATCCTTTCACCTCATATACACATCACCCTTTTTGAGCCACTTCACATGCCACATGTCAATATGTGAGGGCTTGTGGGTTCTCAACTCACTTTAGCCCTACATCTTGATCTTGTTGGCTCAATCTTGACCATCCATTTCCCTAGAGATTTCTAAAATCTCTATAAATACCCCATGTTTTCTCTCATTTTAGAGAGATCATGCATTGTAGCCAAACTCTTGCAAAAAAATTCTAGGAGCCATACTTAACCATTTTTCACACTTGCATCCACTTTCATCCATTATCATATCATCATACAACTTACATCTCTTTCCATCCAAGGAGCATACAACACCGAAGATCAAAGGGCCAACCAAAGGATTGATTCAAGACAAGGTAAAAGGTTTCATTTGTCATTTTTTATTTTGTGTTGAATCCAACTAGGTTAATCTTGAGATGTAGGTTGTTTCTAGTGTTATTTGCATTCTCTCATTTGTTGCTCGCATTCTAGCACATAAATTTGACCTATCACAGCTGGAAACCTAAAATATGAAATATATACCCTTCAAAATGGACAATTATTAGTCTTAATTAGCCCTCTAGGTCTATAAATTTGAGTTTTGAGAGATAACACCCTCACACATGCCAAAATGATACAAAACCTAATTTAAAATGCGAAGTAGGTTGAAACAAACCTACAAACCCAATTTCATGAAGGGTCCATAAATTATTTTGTGTATGACTATTTTGTGGCATAACAAAGGCATAAAAATTAGAAGTGGGACTAGGTTTAGTATGATATGAGAAACATGTTGAATCATAAGTGTTATATCATGTAATTTAAACATAATATGTGTCATCCATAGAAATATAAGGTATACGTAAATTATGTGTATTTTCATAGTAGACGTGTCATAATTTGAAGCATATGTGTAACATCTAGAAAATACAATGAAAGGTTAAAAGAAAACAACAATGCAATCAAAGATCTAATGCAATCTCAGCTAAACAACAGAGAACAAAGGAAAGCTAAAACATAAATAAACCGAATAATCTCACCCAATAACTACGTAATTCCATGTATAACCTCGATTTCCCTTCTCCATTTTTTTGTTGTAGCATAATTTCCCTCAGATTTCTCTTGTGCAAGTATAGCCTGTGATAATGATTTAGCAAAACATCAAAGATTCAAATAATAGATATGCTTCCAAAAGTCATAAGATTTTGGGAGAGATCAAAATGATGAAGGATAGGCCAATTTATAGAAAATTGATGATTCGAATGACATGACAAGATCAAAAGATCGATCGATGGTTGAGATCGAAAGATTAGACATGCATTATGATAATTGTTAGTAGTGACATGAGTGATGAAAACTAGAAATAGAAATAAATGATTTAATCTTCGAGTTTTGTATTCGAAAATAGAAGAATAGTCTTTGCATGACAAAGATAGAGATAGGATTAAAGCAACGCTCTGTTTGAATGCACACACAAGATTTAATTAATTAAATAAAGATATTTAATTAATATGCATGTACATGCAAAAAAGTTAGAACTAGATGACCGAATGATATGACAATGAGATTACTTGCAAAAGCAACTCAAACATTAAATCAAGAGTTAACTAACTGAATTAAATAGATCTCTTGTCAAGTCAAAGTGAATACTTAGATACCTTACACAATTATCTAAATATAAAGGAATACGTTAAAATAGAATTTATGAATTAAATAATTCATTTAATTCAAGATTTGATATTTGAAGAATAATTAAATAAATAAGATTTATTTAACTAAGTGATGAAGGGATTAAATGGATAATTAAATAAATAAAGGATTTATTTAATTATAGTTGACATATGATAAAGGGTAAATTAAATAGGAATTTATTTAATTTGACAAGGATAAGGTTAATTAGTAACATAATTAAATAAAAAGTGTTTATTTAATTAATCAGATAGAATAAAGAAAAGTGTGAATTAATTAAATAATTAAGATTATTTAATTAATAAATGAAATGAATAATTTTAGAAAATAATTAAATAATTGACATTATTTAATCATGACCATAGAAATATGAATTATGAAGAAATTGAAGTCGTAGGCTTAGACCAGATTTCGGTGTCTACATTTGCCCCTCTTTGATAAAATATCATTTCGGCATTGTGTCAAAGAACATTGATAAAAAATATGCCCCAGTCATGCCCAGGTGTAAATCCAGTCATGCCCCAGTGTAAAACAGGTGAAGGTATGCTCCCTCGGGAGAATTGACAAATTTTTGAAAAATTTCAAAAATCTTGGAAATAGTCCTGATTAGTCAATTTGATAGCTAGAAATGCAATGGAGTTGACGAAATTGAAGTTGGAAGTGTTAGGGATGTGTACGGGCTGATTGAAATTGGAAGTTGACGTGGCCAATAGAAAGGAATGCCATCCAAACCCTAGATATAAATAGAAAATGGGGTATAAACCCATTCATTTTTACCCACATAGCTTGGAAATTTGAGATTTTTGCTCTGCACCCTCAGCGAAGATATCTCCTGTTCCGCACACCCACCATCGAGCGTACATGATTCGAACCTTCAGGCAGGCTAGTCGACGCAGACCCCACGGTATGTACCTAGATCTCGACTTTTGAATTTTTGGTTTTCACACTCTTTTATGCGTTTGTTTGCATTTTTTTGTTATGCGTTACTTTATTGAAAAGCCGCATGTGAATGCGTAATCAACGAATTTGCATGCAGATCAATGCATTTGTAAAATCATGTAGGATACTTAGCGTAGGTGTTTAAAATTTTGACACATTTATTTTTTGTTTGGACGCATATGAGAAAGAGTTACACATTTGCATTTAGAATAAACACATGTGCTTTGTGTTCAATGCATTTGTAAGTATTGCATCACATTTGCATTTATTATGGATGTTTATATGCATAGATGTAATGAGTCACATTTGATTTTGACTCGCATTTGATATTTCTATACACAGTTGTGATTTAAAATGACATGTGAAATTTTATGAATCATTTTCAAAATAAAATGACGCATTTGGTTTCTTGTAACGCAATTGCAAAGTAATGATGCATTTGACTAACATTTGATTTTGTCACTGTGCATTAGGATAGGTGATTGATTCTGACATGAGGCATGTATAATGCCATTGCAGGTTGTTTTGGACCCTGTGTATATGTGAGAGTCAAGACCATTGACTTTTTGCTTCCGGGATAGTTTGCGGAGCACAAAGAAATGGTTCTTATGGCATTTGGGTCTCCTCTGTGTGACAGACATGCCCATCATTCAAGAAAATCGGGGTCTACTGATGGTGTTATGTGAGCGGTGGCACTCAGAGACCTCTTCATTTCACCTGCCTACTGGAGAGGCTACAGTTACTTTGGAGGATGTCTATAGGATTCTAAGACTTCCTATTAGAGGCACTAGGGTGATGTATGATACTCAAAGGGGTTTCACTGAGATGTGCAGATATTACCCTCATGAGGATATTAGACAGTTAAGTATTGACCATTATGAGATTAGATGGCATGTATTGGCTCAGAGGTATAAGCAGTTAGACTATCTATTGTGTACATTGATAGGTAGTATATTCCTCCCTAATTATCGAGGTCATGGATTTCTTATGGGATGGGGAGAGATGTTGGTTGGTATGCTAGAGCGTCGAGAGCTGTATGCTGGGGGCCCTTGTCTTTTTGCCATGTTATATTTTCATTTGCATGATATAGCCTACCGAGAGGCACAGTCTATGAGTTGTGGTACCATGCTCTTGATGGTATGGGCGTGGGAACACATTCCCATCTTTCGTCCACTGGTTACAGTTGATGTGCAACATGGAGCATCCTATGCCTTTTGTTATGCGGGGGCTAATACTCAGCACCATATGGGAGATATTGGATATTTCAGACATACTATTGGATATTTCAGACATACTATTGGATATTGGATATGTCAGATGAGGATGATCATTTTCCATATTGCCATCAGACATAGTATTTGATTGGGCAGACTATTTTGCATGTTAATATTATAGAGAGACATTTTCCAGATCATGTGTTGCATCAGTTTGGAGAGGTTCAGGATGAGCCTAGAGGATGAGCAGAGTTTGTGAGGTCTTCACGAGAGATCACACTGTGGGGTGCAGAGATACCAGTGGCCACTGTCGAGGTAGATATTGATGCATTGTAGGCACTGCAGTGGGGATGGAGAGATGGTTTGGCAGATCCAAGTACCACTGAGGCATATGATCAATGGTGGGTCGTTCACAGGCCAATTCCCCTTATAGACCTAGATTAGGATGTGCTGATAAATTAGCGAGGGACAAGACCATACGACAGGCGTAGAAAAGGTAGAGGTCAAAGAGGTGGAGGTGGTCATGGTGATGATGAAGATGGTCATGGAGGTGTTCAGTGGGGTGGTGGGAGAGGGAGGCATGGATAGAGGGGACGAGGCCCACCTTTATCACTTATCTACTAGGAGGGACAACAGGAGGAGGATGTGAACATGACAGATATTGGCAAAGGTGAGGAGGAGGTGCATGTTGAGATTGGTAGGGATGATGTGCATGTTGGGGTTGTTGGAGAGGAGCATGTCGTAGAGGAGGACATTCCATAGGAGCATGCAGAGGAGGAGGCGGGTAGAGAGGAGGCTGAGATTGATGCCCTTGGTTTACTTGGTGTCTATCAGGATGATGATGAGGAGGAGGATGATCAGGAGCGTGAGGTCTGAGATAGGATTTTGGAGGAGTTAGAGGATGATGATGATGGTTTATAGAGGGTGAGATAGGATGATATAGGGGCAGTTGATCCTGAAACTGCTACACTTTGTACCTAGCTTGCATCTTTGGAGGAGCAGATGAGGGTTTTGATGTCTGAGTGAGATGTTCTATAGATGGAGAGGGATCGAGCCTACATGGAAAGGGATCAAGCCATAGCTCAGATACAGGAGATCGAGAGGTGGTTTACAATGATTAGAGCTCTTTACAGTGGGCCAGCATATGATTTTTCTTGAGAGCTAATTAGATTTGTTGAGAGGGATTTGTATTACAGAGATTTGTATGAGGCAATAGTTCCTCTAGAGAGACGGGCTCTGAATTTTTCATAGGAACGTAGTGACAAGTCTCAAACTAGGACCCACACCAAGACAATTAGCACATAGGGTGTTTAGCAACCACATAGATATGGTCCATACGATAGGCCACATTCAGGACACAGGTCATCAGGATCTTGGCATCATTCATCCGCACACTCTAGTCATGATAGTAGTGGCAGTTTTGGATATGGACATTTCTTGATATGTATTGAGACATTGTATTATGATCATATAGCCTACGGGCTTCCATATTTATTGATATAGTATGACATTGTGATGTGAAACTTTTGAGCGCTATATATATATATATATATAATTTTGGCAGCGATTCTCATGATGTGCAGTTCTATTTATTGATTATGCAATCGTTTATTTATACATGCTATGTCTATATGAGATTCCTATGTGATGGATGATCATATCTACTTTATGATGTGTTTATGCAGCCTATGATGTGATGTTTATTCTATGTGATGATGTATGTATTAATATCTATGATGTCGATGGATGTTATGTATGAAATTTATAATTATGAGATACGATATGATGTTATATGTACAATGCTTTCTACATGTGATGCTGGATGTAATGTGATGCATGTATTTATATTTTTTATGTACATGTAATGCTTATGATATGTAATCTATGATGATGAATGTCTATTATGCCATGATGTCCTAGATATGATAAATGCCTATATTTTTTTATATTTTAAATGCAAGATGTATGTATGATTTTGAAATGATGTTTCTAACATGAATGTATATGCAGGATGATTTATATTTTTGTGTGTCACAGGACTCCGCCATAATGGAAGAAAGAAGAGTTGTTGGTGCAGAAAGAAAGATTAAAAAATAATAAAAGAAATGAGATGGATGTTAGTATTAGCAATCTTTGATGTTTTGTTGTATCACTAAAGGTGTTTTCACTTTATCATCATTGGGTGGGACTAATAAAAATGGAGAAAAACACCATTATATGGCATAGATCAAGGTGTACAAGGTCATCCACTTGCTAACAACAGACAGTTGCAGACAAGGATTGTCGTTAACTCATACTAAGGGCACAATTGCCCTAGTCTTTTTGTCAGGACAAACCACATACAACAAACAAAATAAAAGATGGGTCATGAGACATCATTGCTCCTCTAAATCCTTGAGGAAACTAGTAACATGACTCAAAATAAAATTTAAAAGACAATTGACAAACAACAATAAAAAAAAACATAATTTTGATACATCGTCGCTTCTCTAAATCGTTCATCATCTTTGAGAAAGTTAGTAACATAATTCCAATCATAAAATAAAAGATAGTCAATAGACATCAGTCAAAGAAAATAGAATTTTGATACATCATTGCTTCTCTAAATCCGTCATGGGACATCCTCGAGAAAGCTAGTAACATAATTCCCATCATAAATTCAAATGGAATAATAATATAAATAAGCCATAAAGTAAAAAAGCTAGTAATATATTTGCCAAAACTTGATCTGTTTGTTTGATTTGTTTTGATTGATAAAAGGATTGATTGATAGAGCCTGATTTCAATAGATACACATACTAGATAATACTTTGAGTCTGGTTTTGATGGTATGACTATCTATATAAGGCATGACAAAGCCTGGTTTGAGAAAGACATGTATCATATAAGATGTTGAGTCTGATGTCGTTGATGTAATAACCTATGTAAGGCTATGTTGATTGTTTGAAAATTTTGATATGCAAGAAGGACTCATCCTTTATAAGACATAAGTTGATTGTTTTGATACTATTTGTTTTTAGGAAGGACACATCCTGTAACAGATAAAAGTCGATTTGTTTTGATTGTTGCTTTGGCAATTTGTTTGATTTGACTTAGAGACATTGCTAACTTGTTCACTAGATTGAAACATGACTTGATATGATGTGTGGATGACTGACTATGTGTGACGATGAAACCTAAAGGATTGACCTAGTGCAGCCTCAGGGGATCATCGCTTGATGGCCTTTCCTACGTTATACACACAGAGACCTCATAGTTCGACTTGACTTTGACTGACAAGACTGACTACAAGTAGAAGATGTGTGTGATAATAAATGTGACAAACCCTAATGGACTGACCTAGTGTGGCCTCATAGGCTCAACGATTGATGGTCTTGCCTACGTTATACACGTAGAGACCTCGTAGTTCCACATGACCAATGACCTTGTCATATAGACATATGGATTGAGTCATGATTTTATATAGACAAACCTAAACATACTGACTTAATGCCTCAAGGGCACATCAACAAATGGCCTTTCCTATGTCCAGTGGCAGAGGCAATGTAGTTTGAAAAATGACAAAGACTGACAAGTGCCACTGACTCTAACTCTATTTTTGGATTTTTGACATGTTTTGATTTTTTTGTGTTTTCTTAGGTCATTTTGTGATGTTTTTGGATTTTTCTATGGTTTTACATCTTCAAAACAACTAATGCTTGAACCAATATGGCATAGGTCCAATGCTTTCCCCCAGTCGAGTATAAGACCAATTGATAGGTGAATAGGATAAAATGGGGGATATGAAATGCACTTGATGTCAATCATTCCAAGTTATGGGAAAGACTACCACTTATTATGAATGGTATGTACAAGTGATAGACGAGAAAGATAAGTGATATGTACAGAAATAGGTAGTATGTATAGGGTGGTGGACTATGTACATGGATGTTAGATTAGAATAATAGTAGACAAAGGAGCAGAGTCAACTACACATGGTGCTTGTTTGCCAAGTTTTCACCATGGTACTTATCCAAAGTGCCATCGAAGTGGTTTTCACTATTGAATGAATTATTTCTCTTTACTATTTTCTGGATTTTTTGAATTTTTTTTATGTTACCAAGACACTTGTTTGCCAGGTTTTCACCTAGGTAACAATTTTTTGTTTTGACTGTTTTGATTTTTTTTGTATTTTTGCTAATTAAGACAAGGCCCTCAAAAGCTATGCATAGAACTTCTTCATATGAAGACTATTGATTGGCAAGGACAATGGTTCCCCTTCAGGAGTAGAGAGTTGATATGCTCATGATCCAAAGGCTTATGTAATAATATAAGGTCCTAACCAGTTAGGTTCAAACTTTCCTGGTTTCTCTCTATCTGCTTGATTCTTTGGGTTCTCCATTAAGACTAGGTCACCAATGCATAATTTTATGTTCAAGACCTTCCTGTTATAGCTAGGAAGAAGGAAATTTGGATATACTTGGAGATGGTCTAGTGCCTTTTTTCTTCACTCTTCTAGGAATTCTAGCTCGTGGAGTCTCAATACTCAGTACTCTTCATCATCAATGTGCCCTTTCAAGGATACCCTTAGGGAAGGAATCTCGACCTCAATACGAAGAATGGCTTTAGAACCAAATACTAATGAATATGGAGTGGCGCCAATGGGAGTACAAATACTTGTACGATAAGCCCATAAGGTGGGATTAAGTTGTAAATTCTAATTGTGACCAACATCATTGACAGTATTTTTGAGGATTCTAATGATAGTTTTGTTAGATGCCTCTACTTGGTTGCTACCTTGCGAGTAGTATGGAGTGGAAAAGTGATGTTGAATATGAAATTCATCACAAAGATGGAAAACTTCTTGGCTCTTGAATGGGTGGCCATTATCCATGATTATGGACTAAGGGACATCATACTGATAGATGATATAGTTCATGATAAACTTAGAGATCTATGTGTTGGTAATGTATGTCATGGGAATAGCCTCAATCCACTTCGTAAATACTTGATGGCAGTGATGATGAACTTGTGGCCATTAGATGATGTGGGATGGATCTTACCTATGAGGTCGAGTCCCCATTGGGCAAAGGGCCATGGTGACATTATGGGATGGAGCTCCTGTGCTGGTGCATGTATCAAGTCTTCATGAACCTGACATTGGTGACATTTCTTTACGAAGACATATGAGTCCTTTTCCATAGTAGGCCAATAGTAACCCAGTCTCATGATCTTTTTAGCTAAGGTAGGACTACTAGAATGGGAACCACATATACCCTCATACACCCCATGCAAGGTTGCTTGTGCTTCATCAAAATCGAGACATCTCAGTAGGGTATTATCTAAGGTGCGTCTATATAGGGTGTCTCCGATGATGGTGTATTTGGCTGACTTTCAGAGGAATGTCCTACATTGGTTATTTGAAAGGACAGGGGGTATGATTTCAGCATGGAGGTAGTCATAGATTTCTTTGTACCATGGGGAATCAAGACCAACAATGTCACATACCATCTCAAAATCTGGGATATCGTAGGCTGGGACCAAAAGTTGTTCTACCAAGAACTCAAACTTAGGCACATTGCTAGGAATGTCTAGAAGTGATGTAATAGTTGCCATAGTGTCTATTGCCTTGTTGAGAACATGAGGTATCTAATGAAATTCAACCTTGTAAAAGTACTCCTTAAAACTACCTACCATGCATTTGTATGGATCAAGCTTCTCATCCTTAGTCTCATAATCGTCATTTACCTATCTAATTACCAGTTGAGAGTCACCATATACCTGTAGGTTCTTAATTTTCCACTTGACTGCCATGTGTAACCCTGTCACTAGAGCCTCATACTTTGCTATGTTTTTAGTACATGAGAATGCAATCATGAATGACTTAGGAATGGAATCACCCTATGGTGTGATAAATAATATACTAGCCCTTGAGCCACGGTTTGTATGTGATCCATCAAAGTATAGTTTCCATGTTGTGTTTATGTCAATTGTGAATATAAAATCATCAGGAAATTCTACAACTAATGGGTGATCTGCTTGTATTGGTGCATCGACTAACTGATCAACAATGACTTGTCCTTTAATAGCCTTTCTCTTTACATACTAGATATCATACTTGTTAGCTATAAAAAACTCATGCAAAATGCCTCAAGAGGTTGCCAATATCTTGGTATGTTTTAGGGTAACAGACAAGGCCAAATGGTTTAGACCTTCTACTCTTCAGGTGCTGCTAGACCTAGGCGGGTGTACCTATATGAGTAAAGCAGACTTAAGGTTGTATGACTTGACCAAATTGATGGATCTATTACTATGGCACAAATGTAATAGACAAAAGCTTGCAGACTACTCCTACTCCTAATATTAAACTTGAAATATGGATTTTTTAATAAGATTTTATGAAATTCTAAAAATATGAAAGGTGTGACCAGTGCCTACTTCTATTGGGCTAATGGAGTCAAGATTTGTATAATGGGTGACTTGCTTAATGGCTATAATTCAAATTTCTTGGCACTTGTGACTGTTTACAACTTCTGTAAATGTGCAAGAGTGTAATTACCAAGTTCTTCTTAATGGTCCAAATGTCCTTTTCCAAATTACTATGATTAATCAAAAGTATTTAATCATGTTTTGCAAGAACCAGCTAATTGAACCAAACAAGATCAGCAAATGTGCTTTGATAAATTGAAGAATATCCTTGATATTTCAATTTAAATAATCAGGAAATCACAACCTTGGAGACAACCAGATAATGTTTTGAATAAATTTGGCAAACAATTGACACCATAATTGGATCACTAGATAAATGTATTCTTCTCCATTATATAATTTGAAAATATTTTACAATGTACAACATGATAATTTATTTTGGCAACAATTCACCCTATCCAACTACCTAACCTACTTATTTCTCCTAAATCTAATCTCCTTATGTCAAGAAAGGCATCCAAAATATTTTTGAAATATTCATTATCTCTAGATTGTTGGCTCCGATATGTACCTTGTTGTAGATTCTGACTAATATCTCCAAGTGGACTAGAATTGTGTTGCACTTGACATTGATCACATTGACAATCTTGATAACTTGCCAATATTTACTTGCTTTGATGGTTGTGATGAATAAATGTTTTGTTGTGCATGATATGTATCACCTTCATTGTAAAAATTTCCAATTTTATTATCAGGCACTTGAGGGGCCCAATACCTTCCTGCATTTGTGTATTCATCCTTATTGCAGAATTCTCCTAATTGTAACGGTTGCTGGTCCAATTGCAGCTTTTTCTTTTTCAATTCTTCAATTCCTCTTATCAACTGTTGCTTCTCAAAATATTCTTTTTTTCCATACATAAATTCCATTCTTCATCAAGTTTTTTCCAGAGTCGCCACCTACGTTTCCAAAAGTAGGAAAATGATTCTTTTTTATCTTCTCCCCAGCGAAATCACTTTTTCTAGAAATTTTCAAATTATAAATATTTCTTCAATGACTCTATATGATGGTCTTCAATCAGATTTTCTGAAATAATTCCCCAGCAGAGTTGCCAATTTGTTTTCTCTCAAAAACATAGGTTTGAACCATGAAAGGTTGCCAAGCTTTCACAACATTTTAGGGTAATAGAACAAGGCTTCAAACAATCAAACCTTTTTCTCTTTAGGTGCTGCTAAACCCAGGTGGGTGTACCTTTCTGAATAGCACAGACTTAACTTGTGATTATTTCTCTAAGATGCTTTGTCCACAATGGAAGATAACCATGAACAAATGAAACCAAACTCGATAACTACCTTCTGATCTAAATCCTAGAATGCTTAATTAACTGATAAAAGAGATTGAATGAATTCAAATAATGAAATTGCAGAGACCAGTGCTTTATTGGGTATGCGGAGTCAAACGAAATTGAAGTGGGCAACTTATTCTGGTAGAAAATCAAATTTTAGGCATATGATCTATTCATAACTTTTATAAACAATGCAATATTATTACTACTAAGCTCTTCTTTAATAATCCAAATGAATTTTCCTGATTACTGTGATCAATGAAAAGGATTTAATCCCTACTTGAGAGAACCAGTTAATTAATCACACAAATGCAGCAAATGTGCACAAATAAACTGAAAATAAACTTGTTATTCCAATTTAAACAACTAGAAAAAATCAAATTGGAGACAATTTCAACAATACTTTTTCAATAAGCTTAACAAACAATTGATACCAAAAATGACCTATCACACCAGCTGAATTTCATTGAAATCACCATTTAAAAACATGGACCATGGTCTCCAGAATGAGAACTTTATTCTACTGTGCCCATTCCTACTCTACTGTATTTTTCTAATCTAAAAATCTTATCTAAAATCCCCCCTTCAATTACAATCGGGAGTGTATATTTATACACCAGCCTTAGAAATCATATCATTTCAAATTTATATCAGCCCCGTAGAAATCAAGCCCAAATCATGTCGGCCACAATAGTATTTAGAATTTCATATGTCAGCCAACAACTTTTGAATTTCTATTTTATTCGCCAACCACTCGCCAAGACAGGCCTGAAGGTATGTCGAAGGCAATTGTATCGCTTATTGCTCCCTACCAGTGTTCCCCTGCTTTGCATTCACCAAGACATGAGCATATCTCTCACCAATGTAATCCTTTTGTTTTGTTCACAGTCGCTATAACTCAATAGTATCAGAGAGACCTCATGTAGACTTCATCCTATTTCACCGAAAGTCATCATTTATCCTAGGTCACGTAGCACCTTGCTTGTTACACCGAGGTCAAAAGATATTGTTCTAATTCTTTAAGTCTCGTTGTGACCACACAACATTGGTGAGAATCCATAATGAGTTAACTTTGTTCTACCGAAAGCCTCGAGCCACAATATATCACCAAGACATCAATGTTCTTATACCGATAGAAACCCTTTGTCTCATGTTTGTCGCTATAACTTGTAACTGTCGGGGAAACCTTACATAGATTATACAATATTTCACCGAAGGCTTCTCACCCAACTTCGAGTCGCCAAGACAAAGCACCTCCTATGCCAAAAACCATTCCCCACTCACTTTCGCCAAGACAATACAGTATCGGTGAGACCTGTCGGAGACAACACCATGTCATACCGAAGTACCTTGAAGTCATTCGTGTTCGCCAAGACCAAAATATTTTCATACTGATGGAGTCTCCATATGCATTATCGGTGAGACCAAAGGTCATTCACCAAGATGATATATCGAAAGCCCCAACTCACACCGAAATGTATCCCTTAAACGTCGGTCGGTGAAACAAATGGAAATTGTGATTACATTATACCGAATACCCCCAGTTTGGCTGAAAAGAACATTCAATGTCATTGTTGATGAAACCACAAGACCTCACCAAGATGTTATGCAAAAAAAAAGTCTGACATCGATAAAAATCCACTTTGCCTAGTCAGTAAGACAAAACAATTTCGGTGTGACATTACAATGATGCCCAAACTCTTTCTGAAATATGCATCTTCATGCCTCTGAAACCCTGTGAAAGCTATGCCGACAACCACCTGCAGATAAAATCTATTTGCTAAGACACAAGATGAGTCTTTCCGATAGGC
>VDFB02285992.1:0-21634 GCA_007258455.2 Sequoia sempervirens
TTTTTCCAGAGTCACCACCTACGTTTCCAAAAGTAGGAAAATGATTCTTTTTGATCTTCTCCCCAGCGGAATCACTTTTTCTAGAAATTTTCAAATTATAAATATTTCTTCAATGACTCTATATGATGGTCTTCAATCAGATTTTCTGAAATAATTCCCCAGCAGAGTTGCCAATTTGTTTTCTCTCAAAAACACAGGTTTGAACCATGAAAGGTTGCCAAGCTTTCACAACGTTTTAGGGTAATAGAACAAGGCTTGAAACAATCAAACCTTTTTTCTCTTTAGGTGCTGCTAAACCCAGGTGGGTGTACCTTTCTGAATAGCACATACTTAACTTGTGATTATTTCTCTGAGATGCTTTGTCCACAATGGAAGATAACCATGAACAAATGAAACCAAAATCGATAACTACCTTCTAATCTAAATCCTAGAATGCTTAATTAACTGATGAAATAGATTGAATGAATTCAAATAATGAAATTGTAGAGACCGGTGCTTTATTGGGTATGCAGAGTCAAACGAAACTGAAGTGGGCAACTTATTCTGGTAGAAAATCAAATTGTAGGCATATGATCTGTTCATAACTTTTATAAACAATGCAATATTATTACTACTGAGCTCTTCTTTAATAATCCAAATGAATTTTCTTGATTACTGTGATCAATGAAAAGGATTTAATCCCTACTTGAGAGAACCAGTTAATTAATCACACAAATGCAGCAAATGTTTACAAATAAACTAAAAATAAACTTGTTATTCCAATTTAAACAACTAGAAAAAATCAAATTGGAGACAACTTCAACAATACTTTTTCAATAAGCTTAACAAACAATTGATACCAAAAATAACCTATCACACCAGCTGAATTTCATTGAAATAACCATTTAAAAACATGCACCATGGTCTCCAGAATGAGAACTTTATTCTACTGTGCCCATTCCTACTCTACTGTATTTTTCTAATCTAAAAATCTTATCTAAAATCCCCCCTTCAATTACAATCGGGAGTGTATATTTATACACCAGCCTTAGAAATCATATCATTTCAAATTTATATCAGCCCCGTAGAAATCAAGCCCAAATCATGTCGGCCACAATAGTATTTAGAATTTCATATGTCAGCCAACAACTTTTGAATTTCTATTTTATTCGCCAACCACTCGCCAAGACAGGCCTGAAGGTATGTCGAAGGCAATTGTATCGCTTATTGCTCCCTACCAGTGTTCCCCTGCTTTGCATTCACCAAGACATGAGCATATCTCTCACCGATGTAATCCTTTTCTTTTGTTCACAGTCTCTATAACTCAATAGTATCAGAGAGACCTCATGTAGACTTCATCCTATTTCACCGAAAGTCATCATTTATCCTAGGTCACGTAGCACCTTGCTTGTTACACCGAGGTCAAAAGATATTCTTCTAATTCTTTAAGTCTCGTTGTGACCTCACAACATTGGTGAGAATCCATAGTGAGTTAACTTTGTTCTGCCGAAAGCCTCGAGCCACAATATATCGCCAAGACATCAATGTTCTTATACCGATAGAAACCCTTCATCTCATGTTTGTCGCTATAACTTGTAACTATCGGGGAAACCTTACATAGATTATACAATATTTCACCGAAGGCTTCTCACCCAACTCCGAGTCGCCAAGACAAAGCACCTCCTATGCCAAAAACCATTCCCCACTCACTTTTGCCAAGACAATACAGTATCGGTGAGACCTGTCAGAGACAACACCATGTCATATCGAAGTACCTTCAAGTCATTCGTGTTCGCCAAGACCAAAATATTTTCATACTGATGGAGTCTCCATATGCATTATCGGTGAGACCAAAGGTCATTCACCAAGATGATATATCGAAAGCCCCAACTCACACCGAAATGTATCCCTTAAACGTTGGTCGGTGAAACAAATGGAAATTGTGATTACATTATACCGAATACCCCCAGTTTGGCTAAAAAGAACATTCAATGTCATTGTTGATGAAACCACAAGAGCTCACCAAGATGTTATGCAAAAACAAAGTCTGACACCGATAAAAATCCACTTTGCCTAGTCAGTAAGACAAAACAATTTCGGCGTGACATTACAATGATGCCCAAACTTCTTTCTGAAATATGCATCTTCGTGCCTCTGAAACCCTGTGAAAGCTATGCCGACAACCACCTGTAGATAAAATCTATTCGCTAAGACACCACATGAGTCTTGCCGATAGGCAATACAGACTCATGCAAGCTAAAACACACAAAATGGATCAGGGAGACATAGACCATGATATGAATCATGCAAGACCCAATGGATACAATGTACAAAAAATGAGTAGAATGATAGGAAAACAAAACCTAGTGATTTAGGATGAGGACCATATGGAAACTTAGGGTCAAGAAAAATTTGTGAAAATATTGCAGAAATTTACAGCTCCAACAATACTCACTAAGTATCATAACCCATTTGGCTAGTCACCTTGTTAATGTTGCTTTGCTTAGAAGATATTTCAAAGGATCTATTTTGAAAATCAACATTGTTTGATGGTTTAGCATATAGTGTCTTAGTTTTTGAGTAGCAAATATTATTGCAAGACATGCAAGTTAAATGGTACTATAGTTGAGCTCATAACCTACCAAAGTTTGACTGATATAGTATACTTTCCTTTCATGACCTTCATCGTCATTTTGTGCAAGCAATGGTCTGAGTGATGAATGGGTTACTGAAATATAAAGAATCAGTGGTCCTCCTTTAACAAGTGGCATTAAGACTGGTGGTGTGAGTAGATATTCTTTGATCAATTGAAAATCCTCTTAGCACCTAACTATCGATGCAAAGGGTACCCCTTTCTTAAGTAAATGTTGAAAAGGATGTGTCTTATCTGCTAATTGCACTATAAATCTTCTGATGGATTGCATTCTCCCTTGTAATGTTCTTAGCTGACCGAGATTAGTTGGTGGAGGCATGTCTATGATTGCTTTTACCTTGGCTAGATCCACTTCAATGCCTCGCCTGGAAATGATATACCCTAAAAGCTTTCCTAATTTTACTCCAAACACACATTTCTTAGGATTGAGTCTCACTTTATACTTCTGTAGCCTTTGAAATACCTTGTCTAAAACCTGTAAATGTTCTACCCTTGTCTTGGATTTAACTATAAGTTCATCGACATAATCCTCCATAAGAGTGTGTACAATATCGTGAAAAATAGTGGTCATGACATGCTGATAGGTTGCTCCAACATTCTTGAGTCTGAACAGCATAACATTCCAGCAATATGTTCCCTAAGGACATGTTAAAGCTATTTTAGGTTGGTCTTCAGTTGCAATTATGATCTGATTATACCCTAAAAATCCATCCATAAGGGACAACATCCCATACCCTATTGTCATCTCTACTATCATATCAATGTTAGGCAGAGGGAAGTCATCCTTAGGGAAATCTTTGTTGATATCTTTGAAATACGTGCAGATGCGGATGCCCCTTATTGGTTTAGTGATTGGTACAAGATTTGAAATCCAATCTGCATAGTCGATTGATCTAATGAAACCAACGTCTAATAGTTTCTTGAGTTCTGCCTTGACTAGTAAAGCAATCTATGGGTGCATTTTCCTCAATTTCTGTTTTGCTGGTTTTACACCTAGTTGTAAGGCCAAGTGATGTAGAAAAAGTTTAGGATCCATCCCAGGCATGTCTACATATGACCAGGAAAAAATTATCTGTCTCTGTGTGAAGAAGTTGCAAAATTCTGGCTACTCTTCTTTTGTCAATGACGTTGCAAAATAAACTAGTTGAGGATTCTCTTTTGTGCCTATGTTGACTTCTACTGATTCTTCAATGAGCATGGGTGAATTTTCTTGTGCAAAGGGGAGAATTTTCAAACCTCCATCCTTAGGTGCCTCAGAGAGGTTTTCACCTTCGGATGCATCCTTTATTTTTTCTTTTTCATTGTCTAGAGGCGCCTTTCAGTTTTCACCTAGAGATTCATCTTTTTTATCTTTTTAATTCTTTTTCTCATTTTTGCAACTGGAGGGTTGAACAAATTCCCCAAAATATGCTTTGTTTTCCAATTCAATGGTAAAACCAGCCTTGTGATCACCACTAGGTATGCCTTATCTCGGTCCTAGGAACTCAACAATTGCTTTGTCATTCTAAATTTTTTTTAAGACGGGTGTGTCTTATTGGTCCCAATCAATGAGTTGGGGATACACTAAAGGCATGTCATCGTTGGAGTTGTCAAAGTTCAAGGGGGTCAAGGTAGGGACTGAGTTGTTCATATGGTCACAAAATTCTTGTACCAAGTCATTTTTTCTCTTTGGTTTAGATCTAGGTGGATTGAGAGGTGGGCCTAATGCCAAGGTTTGGTTATCTAAAACAACTATATCAGGTTGCCAATAGGTAGGATCAAGAGATTCCCAATAGTAATGTTTAAACCATTCCTCTTTTGTCATATTCTTTGGTGGATAGGAATTTAATGGATTTGGTGAGGATTTCAACATTAAGTCAAGTTCTCCAAATAGATCGTCAAGGTTCATGGAAGAGGTGGAGGATAGGGAATCCCACTCATATTAGTTTGAGTTGGGGGAATCACAGTAGTGTTGGTCAGATGGTTCATGAGATGTCTCAATATCATTTGAAGCACTTAATTCCTTGATTGAGGGTGATGTGGTACTAGGAACGCCAATCTGAATTAGTTGAAACCCAAGCCCTAAGCCTTTTGGCCATTGAGAAACAAAGATTGGTTCAATCCTCGCATCTTGATTTAAGCCTAAACCACTTTGTCCATTATATGCCTTGCTTTGCATGATTGTGAAACCTTTGCCATATAGACTTGTAGGAATGTGAGCAAGTGAGAAAGGTTCTTCATTATCTTCCCTATATAGCCAGGAGGTGACATCTTCTATATTTATGGCTTCTTTGCTTAATTCTCCCCATTTAGTGAAAGTTGTTGTGGGAGGAATGTGTATAGTCACCATAGATTGTCTTCTATCTGGTGTAGGTAAACCGTATGACTTAGGAGGAATAAAATGGCTAACACAATAAGATGTCTTCATGTAATATTCTCCACAACCCTTATCTTGGATCTTGACCACAAGAGCGGTAGGAAATGAAGGTGAAGTAGATGTTCTAGTGAGAGTGGATGGATTGACATAGTGAGATGAATTGGATGATGAATCCTCTTGGGTTATTGGCACTTGGCATTGGGGTATCTCTTTTAGATTGGTGCAATATTGGAATGGATCAAGGTCACCATCTATTGTTATTCTAGTGCCATTGTAAGGGAATTTGAGACATTGATGATACATGGAAGGGATTTCCTTCATGGCATGAATCCATGGTCTTCCTAGCAGAAGGTTGTATGGAGGGCTGAGATCCAAGACCTAGAATTTTTTCTCCATTACTGCAGGACCAATTTTGATAGGAAGTGTTACCACCCCCTTTGATTTTCGTTCCTCATCATCATAAGCCTTAATTAAAATACTTTTGGTTGTGTCTACGCATGCCACCGAGAAACCTAATGCCTTAATTAGTTTTAAAGTGCACAAATTTAACCCTACTCCTCTGTCTACCAAAACTCGTCTAACTTTGGTGTCGTCAACAAGGACTTCAAGATGTAAAGGGTCATTATGATTTATCTTTTCAGTTGTGTAGTATTGTTTGAAGAATGTGGAATGATGATTATTGTTCAAGTAGCTTACCATTTCCTGGAAATGATTGACATTGAGATCATTAGGGACAATGGTGCTTTGTAAAGCTTTTTCTAAAATAGATTGATGCTCAAGGGAGATACATAACCATTCTAAGATGGAGATTTGGGCGGGGTTCTTCCCTAATTGATCAAGTAAGTTATAGTGGAACTTGGAATTTTGTGGGGTTTGTTGTGATGGAGGACCTTGGATAGTGATCTTAGTACGATGAGTGTTGATAGCACACTCAAGAGTTGTATTGATGGTAATGGTATTGATATTCTCATCAGCAGCGCGAAGGTGATTAATGATTTTGCCACTATTATAATCATGCTTGATATTTGTATACTTGGTTGACATATTGGTTTTGTTACTCAAACTGGGACATTTCCTTTCCCATGGTCATGTAGTGGATCAAAAAATACTTGATGATCAGTGTTTGATGACTCTTTTTTTTGTCCGCTAACTTCAATAGTTCTCTTTTTGACAAGATCCTGTATGATATTTTTCATTTGGCGACAATTTTGTAGGTTATGTCCCTTAGTTCTATGATAATCACAAACGGCATTGTCATCCCACCAAACTGGTTTAAATTGTCCTAGATCATATTTTCTTGGCTCTTGAAGTTGTATAAGATTATGTTGCAATAGTTGTTTGAATAAAGACTCGATAGGTTCCCCTAAGGGTGTGAACTCGCATTTTTGAAACCTCCTTTGTTGTTGTGGATGTTGAGTATTTTGGACCATGTTAGGAGGTTGATTGACAACATTAAGCATCTTGGCAGAAGAGTTAATTCCTCGTAATGTGATGACTAGTCTTGCTTGTACAGTTTTAGCATCAACTACCCCATCATTGGTAACATTTTTGTTTTGAGACCAAAATTTGTTTCTGTCATTGGGGGTGTTTGGCACTAGTGGATTTTTGTTGGATGTTGGTGTCTTAAGTTCTCCTTTTTCAATGAGATCCTTTTCTATTATAACCCCTTTTTCCACTAGTTCTGAAAAGGATGTGCAACAATGTACCCTTAAGTTACTCCTTAATTTTGCAACATAGTGACTTTTTGTTTTTTAGGTATCTCGACAGGACACTGGCTGGCTATAGTCCTCCATCTCTGGAAGAAAGTGATGAAAGTTTCTCCTTTATCTTGTGTTGTGTGACACAAGGTTGCTATATTTATCTCATGGTCTATGTTGAAGGAGAATTGCTCAACAAATTTCTCAGCCAATTCACCCCATGATTTGATGCCATAGTCTAGACCTGAAAACCACTTGAGTGCAATTCCTACAAGACTTTTTGGAAATAGTCTCATAAGATATGTGGGCTCATAAGTGAAATCTATGCACATGGTATAAAATTCCCTTATATGTTCTATCGGATTTCGTTTGCCATTGTACTTAGGAAGATTCAATATGACATACCCGTGAGGGAAAGGTGTCATGCACAATGATTTATCAAAGGGAAATGGGCATATGTCCTTTGTTGAAATGGTTTTCTTAGTTGATACCTCCATGTTATCCATTTGTGTTTGTAGTGCATGAATTTGTGTTTACAAGACGTCAACCTGGATTAATGGTGTGCTGGGCAGATTATGCGGATCTATGTATGTATTCTGAAATCCAACATCTAGTGATGGGTTTTGATTGAATGTTGGTGAATGTGTTCTGATTCAGAATTTGTGTGAATGGGTTTTGACTTGGAATCTGTGAGAATGGGTTTTGATTTAGAATATCTATGAATGGAATCTAACTGCCAATCTGGGAGAATGCAATTTGTCTGCCAATCTAGGAGAATGGATTCTAATTACCATATTGGAAAGAGGGAATTCCTCCTATTTGTGTAGTATGTGGTATAGTACTAGCGACATGAACACTAGGTATGGCTATTGACTGTGGTATGGTACCGGTGACATTGACATTTGGTGTAGAAGCTGAAGTTTTTGATCTTTTGTTCCCAACAAGAGGACCAAAGGGAGTGGACGATGATGCCCCTACAGTGAAATTAAATCCCGATGTCATGCCAGATGTACTGAATAGAGAAATATGGACTGTCATACTTTGTGTTGGTATGCTAGATGGTATTGTTGTACTAACCTAAGGTATAGAGGTACTAGCAGTCATTTCATTTGTCCCTTGTGTAGGCTGAGTTTGTAAGGTGCTAATATCAAATCCTATAGGTAAGGTAGCACCTTTAGCTAACAATTTGGCTAAGTAGCATTGGCGATCATTTTCTAGATACTCATCTAAAAAAGAGGCAAACTTAGGGTCTTGTGCAACAACCTCTATGTCTTCCAATCTAATGTGTCCTTGAGGGTTTCTAGTGGTGAATTTTTCCAAAAAAGTCTTCTGAGGTCTCAATGAGAATGGATTGATGAATTCATTTCGGTTCGACATCTTTTCTCTCTCTTTTCTCTTAGACCTAGTTTCAACTACGTAAGATAAGCTCAATCTGCGAGGAATGAAAAACTACGTTTATGGATAGTATGACTCTAGTTTATGTTTTTGGGATTTTCTAAATGCAAAATAAGAAATGTCTAAGATGACGCTAGTCTAGAATGACAATATCTAAAGATTCAAAGTTTAAGCAATCTTCTAAGGTAATCAATTTTATAAACCTGAGACGAGGGTACCAACTACCTAAAGTCTAACCAAGGTGTCAATTTAGTTATGTCAAAGAACAAATGTAGGACTAAGATCAAAGATAAGGTGAGTTTCCTAACTAGATTGATGAGCTAGGAGGACTTTGTAGGACAAAGGATATGATGACAGGACTATGTTCAATGAAAATTTTTGTTGACGCTATGATTTTTCTAGAGTGTAGAAAGTGGACCTATTCTAAAGTTTGTAAAAGTGATCTTCTTAAAAGTTTGATATAAAGATAATATGTAGTCCAAGATGAAACTAAAACTTGGAATTAGGACGGCTATAGTTATGAATAAATGATACCTAAAGGATGCAAAATTGAGCAAATCATTTCAGGTTTCTGTCCAAGGACTACTGTGAAAAGAAAAATCAAAGACTGGATTGTGACTGTAAATGCTAGTTTTCTAATACTTAGGAAGATGCGTCACAGAATATGACAGATGCAGTTATGTTTTACAGTTGCGGTTTTCTGGTGACCAGTTGCGCGTTTATGGTAAAATTCAATATCTAGTATCAGACAATTTCAGCGCAGTTTCTAATAGAGGCAACTCATGATGGCAATTGCGACTCAGACTATATCAGATGCAATTTTCTAAACTCTGTGTACTGGTAAAATTTTTGCGACAATGGAAAATGCGTCGTTCTAGACTACAATTGTAGCTCACCTTTTGAGATGCATCACAGAATGTCACAAGTGTGAATTTTTTAATCAGATGCAATTTTTGATAGAGCAAATGTGAGCTAATCTGGCAAATGCGACTCCAGGCTAAACAAATGCGACTCGACAGAACAATTGCGACTCTATGGTAAATAGTTGCAACTCTGTTGACAGTTGCACATTTTTAGTGAATGGAGATATAAAAATGATGTTTTTCTTGAACAAGTTTCAGCAAAAAAAGACAATCATAGGACAAAGTGTTTTCAGTTTGATTTTGGACTCAAAGAACGTTTAATTTGACAATAGATAAGCACATCCTAGGCTATGTAGGACAATATTTATTGAGTTCTCACTTGGTTTCCCAACTACGCTTATTCAAGGTAGATGATTAGTAGCTTGACCCTTGTGGCTCCCCTCCACGGCTCATTAACGTCATTCGGGGCGGCCAAGCTACAATACCCACGAACATCCCATGGCATACTTTCATCTCTACACATGAATCGTAAGAATATGAGACGACTTCACAGGTCTGACCTGCTGCACCAGTAAATAGAAGGATTTTGGACACTACAAACAAAGGTTTTTAATTTAGGCATTATGTTCGTAGGGCATGATCCACGAAGTGAGAGTCCCCTTTCGAATCCATCTCATTGGAACCATACACGTGATTCGTTGGGCTTTCCCCAAGAATCCACTTTTATATACATGTTGGAAGTCCCTCGAGTTCAGGGTGCTACTAGTCTGAGTCATCCTGAGGTGAGTTTTTTTCCTGCTAGGACAGACCCAATTTCTAGAGTCAGTAACTATTTCTCTTACACCTAGGATCGTATGGATGTGTAAGGGGAGAGGATACTTCGATATACCGAATCGTGAGGGTAATAAAAAAATTGTGCTTTCACACCAAATATAGTAGACACTTGTTAATTTTAATCCAAATGAAAGATTTGCTACACTACCAAACAATTTGTTTCAAAAATTTAACTATGGTCTTCGACATGCATTTTACAGAATGGTTTATTAGTAGTTTTGATATTGGTCTTCAAATATGGATATTTAAAAACTTTGTTAACTCCTTAAGACGCACGCTGAAAATAAAAGATTAGCGAAAATAGAAACACGAAAGGAAGCTGTAAATTGAAAATCTAAATCTAAAAATTTACAATTCAGATGCATTATTTTCTCTGTCAGATGCATCATAGGATTTTACCAGTCAGTTGTGACTCCGCAAATAATAGATGCTTAAGTATTTTTCAGATGTTTCGTTTCCGATATTAGATGGTGTCAAGTAAGTCAATTGCGTCGTTTTCGTTATCAGATGTGGTCCAGTATTTTAGTTGCATCGTTTTGTCAAGTAGTTGCGTCTTCAAATGTCAATTGCATTGTTCCATGAAACAGATGCGTTGTTCCATACAAAAACCTGCAAAAAATGAATAAAAGTCTATGGATATGCAAAGATGATGTCTTCACGTTGGGTTCACTAAATGTAACATCTAGAAAATGCAATGAAAGGTTAAAAGCACACAACAATACAATTAAAGCTCTAATGCAATCTAAGCTAAACAACAGAGAACAAAGGAAATCTAAAACATAAATAAACAGAACAATCTCACCCAATATCTACGTAATTCCATGTATAACATCGATTGCCCTTCTCCATTTTTCCATTGTAGTATAATTTCCCTCAAATTTCTCTTGTGCAAGTATGGCCTGTGATAATGATTTAGCAAAACATTGAAGATTCAAATAATAGATATGCTTCCAAAGTCATAAGATTTTGGGAGAGATTGAAATAATGAAGGACAGGTCAATTTATAAAAAATTGATCATTCAAATAACATGCCAAGATCGAAAGATTGACAGACAATTGAGATTGAAAGATTAGACATGCATTATGATAGCTGTTAGTAGTGGCATGAGTGATAAAAAATAGAAATAGAAATAAAGATTAGATAAATGATTTAATCTTCGATTTGGTATTCAAAAACAGAAGAAGTCTTTGCATGACAAAGATAGAGATATGATTAAAGAAACGCTCTATTCAAATGCACACACAAGATTTAATTAATTAAATAAAAATATTTAATTAATATGCATGTACACACAAACGAGCTAGAACTAGATGACTGAATGATATGACAATGAAATTACTCACGAAAGCAACTCAGACATTAAATCAAGAGTTAATTGACCGAATTAAATAGATCTCGAGTTGAGTCAAAGTGAATACTTAAATAACTTACACAATTATCTAAATATAGAGGAATTAGTTAAAATATAATTTATGAATTAAATAATTCATTTAATTCAAGATTTGATATTTGAAGAATAATTAAATAAATAAGATTTATTTAACTAAGTGATGAAGGGATTAAATGAATAATTAAATAAATAAAGGATTTATTTAATTATAGTTGACATATGATAAAAGGTAAATTAAATAAGAATTTATTTAATTTGACAAGAAGGATAAGGTTAATTAGTAACATAATTAAATAAAAAGTGTTTATTTAATTAATCAGATAGAATAAAGAAAAGTGTGAATTAATTAAATAATGAAGATTATTTAATTAATAGATGAAATGAAGACTTTTAGGAAATAATTAAATAATTGACATTATTTAATCATGACCATAGAAATACAAATTATGAAGAAATTGAAGTCGCGGGCTTAGACCAGATTTTAGTGTCTACAATATGGAGAGGTGTTAAAAACTGTAGACTATGATGTACACAAGCACACTACTATCATTATCCACATAAGAAGTATGTAGTATATAATGACCATGGAGAAGTGAAGTATGTGTATCTCATCTAATGTGTATATAAGGTATAGGTATATCACAAGTGATAAAAGAAAGATGAATAACATAAGTCTTAACAATATATGTTATTCATTAGAAATACACAAATCCTAAATAAATATATTTATCACTAAGAATGGTACTATGTGTAGTACATGAACTATGTTGACAAGGTGACATGAACAAAACATAGAAAGAAAAAGAGAATGTACCTTAAACTTCAGGAATCAATTTCACCAATTACATAATTATGTTTTCTTTGTTTTTGGCTTTACACACCTTCAAACTTAGAATTTTTTTCAGCTTATTTTGTTTTTAATGTTCAATTCTATATCAATCTAATAGATTAGTAAAAAATATAAAAATAATGATTCTATATTATCAAATTCAAATAAATATATGATAGTTAATATTCCAACACTAAAACATGAAAATATTAGTTTATAGAACCACATTCAACCTAAAAATGTACAATTTGATTTCTATGTTGACAAAACAAAAAAAGTGGTGGACTATCCAAACAATGATTAACATATCCTCAACACCATAAAAAGTGTTTGTTTATTAGATAATACACATAATACAAACAAAAGAGAGAAAGTGGGTCCTAAATCATGGGGAACCCATGCCTTTTTACCTATTTTTGTCTCCTTAAAATGTGAACACATTATAACACGCTCATTTTATGACATGCATTTAGAATTCAAATAGGAAGAGACATGGACAATTAGAGAAAGATGGAGAGAGAGAGAAGGGTGAGGAAGGGAGGGAGGGAAGGAGGGAGAGAAACACACACACAAATATAGATAGAAATAAAGATAAATAAAGTAGTGAGTGAGAGAGAGGTAGGTAGGTAGAAGTAAAGAGAGGAGTGACAAAGAGAGACATAGAGAGGAAGTGAGGAATAGGTAGTGAGGGGAGAGAGATAGAGAGGTGAGGTAGAGAGAACAGAGGGAGAGGGAAAGAGGGTTGGAGGGAGAGGTAGAAGCACTACAAAAAATCCCTATGATTTGCTCCATTTTTTGCTTCCACCCACTGTTTTAATGCAAGTTTTGCCAATTTTTTGAAAATATCAGCCCTATTTATTGGGATGGCACTTTTTTTGGTGTTTATTTGTGTCGATTAGGACAAGTCGACCATAATTAAGGCATTACTTGCGTCGAAATTAGTGTCATAGTTAGCACCAATATTAGCTCTGCGTGTGGTGCTATTGTTAGCACCGCCCCTTGGATTTGAGTTTAGCTTCAAGTTTAGCGCCACTTTTAGCTTCGAGTTTAGCTTCAGGTGTAGCACCAGTTTAGACACTCCTATGTTGAAGAGACTTATTTATATTTCTCATCGACGATGTAAAACAGTGAAATGTCAACAAGATACATGCATATCGAGGAGAGAATCACTTATGTCAAATCGATAAGGTATATCTACAAGTGCTTAGTGAAACACAACTCTTGGATATAACGAAGTAATGTCGATGAGACATTGAGATATTGGTAAGACAAGATCTTCCAGTAATGATCAAAAGCATACACTACTATACCGTCGGGAAGGTGAGCAACATATGCGGTAGAGCTGTATACACTGCAACCCCACAACAGGAAGCCTTGAGCAAGTCGATGGTGCGATAAACAGTAGAAGGTAAGGGAAAAACCCCGCCATACCGTAGCTAGTATAATAAGAGACAGTGGTAGTACAATAATTGTGGCATCATTACAATTTACAACACTAAATACAACAAATCACATCAGTCACAATCCATTTGAATAAATCATTTAATGAATCAAGAATATAGCTCGCCAAAATACTGTAAAACTCTAATAAACATATTTTAAAAATTTCATCGAAATCTTATTTTCAAGCATAGCCCGCCAGAATGGAGTTTTCATTTTAATAAACATACAATAAAACCTTTGTTGAAACCTTATTTTTAGGCGTAGCCCACCAAAATGGAGAAGTGTTTCAGTAAAGAATGACAGAGAATGGTAAGGAGATGTGTGTGATAGGAGGCATAGGATTCATTGTTGTTTATCTCATTCCTGCTTTGATCAACAAGGGTTAAAATGTATTCACTACTATTTGTAATCCAGGTATTTAATTGACATATGTTTGCATAATCTCAAAGT
Source organism: Sequoia sempervirens (assembly GCA_007258455.2). Lineage (NCBI taxonomy): Eukaryota > Viridiplantae > Streptophyta > Pinopsida > Cupressales > Cupressaceae > Sequoia > Sequoia sempervirens. The sequence goes on from VDFB02285992.1 coordinate 13,891, forward strand.
CCTTTAGATGCTTTTGAAGTATTAATGTATCCTATATAGGGTTTAGAATGACTTCTTTTAATATTAAAAAATAAATTAGATGCTTTTGAAGTATCAATGTGGCCTATATAGGGTTTTGAATAATTTCTTTTAATTTAAAAAAATAAATAAAGGATGTGTTTTCCTGTGATTAGATAATGTGGAGATCTCCTAAATCTTCCCTAGTGTAGTACCCCTCCATTTATGCTTATGTTTTCAATGTATATGTTTCTCACTAATATTAGACTTTGAGTACTTTGTTTGGATATTTTGATCAATGGGTTTTGAGTGATGGATTTATTTTGTGACATGATGATACATTGTATGGTGATCGATTCATATGCTTTGAGATAAGCGTAGATGTTTATTTTTAGATGATTATTGCTATGTATATGTTTATGATGACCACTATATTTTTAACCAAACCGATGTGATGCTATTGGAGAACGAGTATCACACCAAATAGCATCCTTAAGATTTTCTCCAAGCGTTGTGCCACAATGGCTTTTATATGTATATATGCATGTTATTGCTTGTTGCGTGATTGTGTGGCTGGCACACCCTCCACCTAGTTACCAGTCGAAGCGGACTCAATGGATCGTTGATTGGGAGGTAGTAGTTTGGTTTGTCCCGGTCTATAACCGCCATAGTACACACGTCATCTTTTTCCGAGTCATAGGTTGTCTTGTATTTTCTGTTTGGTTTAATGCTTGAAAGGAAAAATGTCAATTTTAATAATATTTTATTATTTTTAATTTACTGTTATTTAAATTAATTGTTAAATGTTAAAGAAATAAAGGTTTTCATATTTAATTAATTAATAAATTAGTTTATTTAGTTAAGTAATTTGATCATAAAGATTAAATTTATTTAATTTAATTAATTAATTAATTAAATAAATATTATTTAAATTGTGTGTGAATAGATTTATTTTAAATTCAATATTTTGTGGAAATGGCATTTTTATTATTAAATAAATTTTTGCATTTGAAAAATTGTTAATTTTAAATAAATTAATTAAATCATGCAAATCTTGAAAGGCAAGATTGCCGAGAAGTTGTTGAGAAGATATTTTGTACTTCTCGACAAGTGTGCCAGTGCATTTATAATTTTTGGGTTGAGGAATTTGTTCACGGATATTATTTTGGATCTGGGAAAAAACATAGGGGCTATTCTATTCTTCACAGGAAAATAATTGAGCTATGTTAAAAAAAGTTTTATGTTTATGGTTATTTGGTATTTGTTGCAAATTCGTAGAAAATCTCTGGTTGCAATTTGGGTTTTGTTCTCGGGAAAGGATTGTGGAAGCTACAGGCAAAGTTCTTCACCAGTCAGTTTTCTGAAGCAAAGGAAATAGGTATTCTACTTGTAATTTTATTTTTTTGTATTTGAAAAAAGATTGTCTCAGAAAAGAAAGTTTTAGTTTTATTAAAATCTTTGTAAATCTCGGGAAAATTCATAATTGTATATTTTTTTGAAGGATTTGTAGATTTCCTTTAAAACTCAGAATGCTTATTTCTTTGTAGAATTATTTCTCTGTAGAATTAAAATTTGAATGAAAATCTCTGTACCCGGAAGAAATTTGTTAATTTCCCCAATTTCCCCGTTGTAACCTGTAGAAAATTATTTTACTTCTCTATTTAAAAAGAAAACCCTCTGAAATTTTCAAGAAAGCCCTGAGGAATTATATAAATAAATATATATGTATATATATATATTTGTATATATAAAATATATATTATATTGATAAATTGAATTGTGAAAAGAACTTAGTTTATTTATATTAAAATTATGTTAAATTTCCGTACAGGCGAAATTCATTTTTGGTATTTTATTTAAAAAAAAAAAATGTGTTTTAATGAGATCGCTGTACGGCGAATGTTGAAGGGTTTTTAGAAATTTAACATTGTTGGGGAGGCCGAAACCCTCCCCATTCCTTATTATGCAATAGAAGGTTGTACAATAGCCACCATGGATAAAGCCGATAAAGGGCCTCCCCCACAAGGAGTCAAGGTTGGCTGTATGTATTGTTTTTTTTTTAAGTTTAAATTTCTTTTAAAGTTTCAAATATATATGTATATGTGTAAATTCAATTTTTGGTATTATTCTTTTATTATATATATTATATTTATATATATATTTATATACATATATATGTATAAATGTATATATAAATATATATGTATATATAATAATAGGAATAAATATAATGATTTATTTGTTTATATTAATATATAAACATATATGTGAATATGTTTGTATATAAATATTGGTAAAATTTGTGATTTATTAAGTTTTAAATAAATGATTTTTGGTATTTTATTTTAAAAATATTGCATGTAAATTTTAAGAATGGATATTTTAGAATAATTAGATCGAAAGAGAAAACTAAGGAGAGTTATTATTTTCATAATGATATTCATTAAGAAGGGAGATTTAAAATGCATGCATGTGGAAGTGGAGTTAAATGTTACATTTAATTTTCATGATGATTGAAGAACGAAATTATGTTTTAGTGGATTAATTTTCGTGCATATATTATTGTTTGATTGGATTTAGTAAATCCAAATGATAGACGAGAATTTGCTTTAAGTTGCTTTAAATTGTATATTGGGAAAATGGGGATTATTTTTATGAGATTTTAAGTCTTCCAGTTGTAATCTTTTCAAGGGAGTTAAATTTTATAATGGTTTTGTATGTTTGAACTATCTAGGGTAGTGCACTAGGTTTGTTTGAAAAATAAACACCTAAATTTTGTGAACACGATGTGATGTCCATTGTGGTATATCTGGTAATATTTGTTGAATTTTTGTGCACTCCGTCTACCCTAGTTAGAAAACTTAGAATTTCCTTGTTTTGTTTAGGGGAGTGGCTCTGTGTAAGGGCCGACACACAAAGTGGTGTCAGGGTAACTTGCAACTTAGAGTTAGTAAGTCAGTGATAACTAAATAACACAGTAGTTAGAATTAAAAATCTTTAACAAGATGTTTATGCCTCACTTATTGACTCTTGAGCTAGTACAGTCTTGAGTATAAGATGAGAAGGCTTGGAATGGCTAATCGATGTCTTGTTTCTTCAAAAGACATTCGATTTCGCAATGATTTGCAATGGGGCCGGGTTTCGTAAGAGGTTACCAGGATAACCCAAGGTTGGGAGCCGAAACCTAGGAAGAAACACCAGGGTAACCTTTGCAGTGTTGTGATGACACTCCACCTAAAATAATAGTCTACCTTGTGTACTTAGTACATTTGATTGTCTTAAATCTGGAAGCAATGTAACCACCATTCAGTTATGTACTAGTGTCTAGGGTTAGTAGACTATGTCTAGGTAACCATATTACTATCTCCTAGCACAGGTGGTGGACCTATGGGTACCACATGGTTGGGTGGAATGTGCACCTTACTCCGTTGGGTCCTCAGTTTGTGATCATTGCATCGAGAGCTTCATGGATGGAGAGCTTGCACTTTGAAACTTATGTGTACTTCTTCATTATAAATTGTAAATCTTGTATTTCAAAACATCCCTCAATTGGTTATGAGGTGAATATTTGTAAATGTAAATTGTAATTATCATTTGATCCACCTCATTAGATGAATGAGTATTGTAATACCTTATCAAATGCAATGTAAGAAACATGTATGTATTTTATGTTATCTTGAATGGAATTTCTAATGATGTGAAAATTTTATTTTTAATGTTTATGTTAATTAAATATATGCAATGCGAAATACTAAAGTCATCTATGGAAACTCAAAGTAGTGTATCGTCACGTAACTTAATTAATGTATGCAACTAATTAACTTAATAATTATATTTTTAAAAAATAAAAATAATACACCTTTATAACACAATTGCAACATTCCTTAGGTTATTATGACAGGGCATTACAGATTGGTATCAGAGCCAAGGTTACAAACACTGGACGATCTGGGTAATCACGAGCCCATTAGGTTGACCTAGTACATAGTATTGCTATTGTTAGCCTTGGTTGAATAGTATCTATTGCTATGTGTAGGAACATGCCTAGGCAAGGTGGAAGAGGTCAAGGTAGAGGTCGAGGTGGAGGCCGAGGTCCAATCCCTCACGTTACTCCCCCTCTGAGCCCTCATCACAGTGATCAGGCCGAACAGTTGGATAAGAGGAATGAGGGACAAAATCCTGAACAGTCAGGAGTAGAGGGTTCTCAGATACATCCTTTGTTAGAGGAGGTCCTAGCTCGACTTGGACCTAGATAGGAAGTTGAGCAGGAGGTTGTCAAAGAGAGAGATAGATCTCCTAGGAGAGTAGATGATATAGTGCATTAGGATGCTATTACTGCAGGACACATGAGGGATTTACTGAGGGCACACCCTCCTACCTTTGATGGTACAGGAGGTGGATTAGAGGCTGAGACCTGGCTACTAGATTTGGGTAGATGCTTTGCTATGCACCCTTACAGTAGCAATACCCGTGCGAGATGCACTATTATGCATTTGAGAGGATTCGCCTCTACCTGGTGGCGCCTGGAGGAGAAGAAGCTCCACTTAGATATTGGGTCAGTGTCTTGGGAGATGTTCCTAGAGAGGTTTAGAGCACGGTTCCTATCGAAACATTGGAGGTAGTGACGGGCTGATGAGTTCCATGATCTACGTCTGTTGGCTCTTTCTGTTGAGCAATATGAACGTAGATTCTATGAACTCAAGCAGTATGTTGGTATTGGCGATGATGAGCCTATGCTAGTTCAACACTTCATCAGGGGTTTAAATGCCCGCATTAGTGGTGGCTTCAGAGTCTTTGAGCCAAAGACTATGGAAGTGGCGGTGGAAAAGGCTCGTATAGTGGAGGAGAACCTTGTTATGGCATTAGGTGGGCACACAGAAGTGTAGATTGGCAGTGCTCCTGTAGCAGGTTTTAGTCCATGGGGTGGAAAGGCATAGATAGGAGGTTCCTCTAGGAACTAACAGACACCCACAAAGGGTGGGCAGCAACAACAACGTACACCTCAAAAGAATAACAATCCACAACCACAACAAGGTAATAGTCCACAAACAGGAAAGGGTCACAACTGGTGGCGCAACAAGCACAATAGGTAGGATCATCCTGCGCAAAGTGCTCAGTCTACTATTAGTAGAGGTAGTTTCCAGCAATCCAATGCACCTTTGGGTGGCAGAGGATTTGGTAGAGGCACAGGTTGTTACTCATGTGGACAGTAGGGACACATAGCTAGGCAGTGTCCGGTGAGAGGTTCTACAGGTTTTGGACCTCGACCTATAGTTTCAGAGCCTACAGTGGGTGATGCAGGATGATCACATATAGTATATGTTGTGGTTAATGACCACCAAGCCGATCACCAGAACACAGTGGTCGAGACTTCAGGTGAGTTACATGGTGTTAGTGTTTCCATTCTTTTTTATTCTAGAGCTACTGACTCCTTTATTTCACTAACCATTGTTGACCGTTGTGGTCTTGTGGTGGTAAAGCAAGGTGGTAAGTGGTAGGTTGAATTCACCTCAGGGGTGAAAGTAGTGGTAGAAAACTTAGTACAAAATTGTGAACTTAAAATTGGTACGTTAACTACCTTAGTAGATTTATACGTTACACCTTTAGGATCGTATGACATAGTTCTAGGTATGGATTGGCTAGTATCTTATCATGCTGTGATTGACTATCGACTTAAGACAGTTAGTTGCATTAATGATTTAGGTGTGAAAGTTGAAATCATAGGTGTTCAAAGACCTATCTCTTTGTGGATGATATCTGCTATGCAATTAAAGAGATGTCTTTGTCAGGGATGTCAACTATTTGCAACAATAGTTACTGATTTGGAAGAAGATGAGAGTCGAGAGGTATCTCTTGATGATCATCCTATTCTTAGGGAATTCATAGACGTGTTTCCCGATGACATACCTGGAATTCCACCGAAGAGGGATATTGATTTTAGATTTGACCTAGTTCCTGGAGCTGAGCCTATATCTTGAGCTCCATATAGAATGACGACTCAGGAGTTAGAAGAACTTCGTATTTAGTTAGAGGAACTATTAGAAAATGGTTTTATTCATCTAAGTGTTTCCCCTTGGGGAGCACCCGTTATCTTCGTAAAGAAGAAGGACGGATCACTTATATTGTGTATAGACTATTGTCAATTGAATAAGGTTACGATTAAGAATCGCTATCCTTTGCCTAGAATCGATGATCTTTTCGATCAAATTAAGGGAGCTAATGTATTCTCTAAAATTGATTTGAAATCTGGTTATCATCAATTGTGAATAGTTGAAGCAGACATTCATAAAATTTCTTTTTGAACTCGTTATGGGCACTACGAATTTACAGTAGTACCATTTGGGTTAACGAACGCACCATCATTATTCATGAGTTTAATGAATGGTGTTTTTTGTACATACCTTGATCGCTTTGTCCTGGTATTTCTCGATGATATACTAATCTATTCGAGAAACATGAAGGAGCATGAAGAAAACTTGAGGCAGGTATTGCAATGTTTAAGGGAAAATCAATTGTATGCGAACCTGAAGAAGTGTGACTTCTTTCAAACTGAGATTAAATATCTTGGACATGTGATATCTGGTAAAGGTATTGCTATGGATCCTTCAAAGATTCAAGCTATTGTAGATTGGCTCGCGCCTACAAATGTAGGTGAAGTGTGTAGCTTTATGGGTCTAGTTGGTTACTATAGACGGTTTGTTGAGGGATTTTCTAGAATCAGTCATCCTATTACTTCTCTTCAGAGGAAAGGGAAGAAGTTTTTTTGGACAGAGCAGTGTCAGTTGGCTTTTTAGACACTTAAAGAAAAGTTGACTAATGCGCCTATACTCATTGTTCCTGATCCTACTAAGGATTTCATAGTGTGTACAGATACATCCTTAGAGGGTTTGGGAGCAGTTTTGATGCAAGATGGGCGTGTGATTGCTTATGAGTCTCACAAACTCAAGGATCATGAATTTAACTATCCCACTCATGATTTAGAACTAGCTGCGATAGTGCATGCATTAGTTCGATGGAGGCATTTCTTATTAGGTCATCATTTCGAACTTCACACCGATCACCATATTCTACAATACATTTTTATGCAACCTAACTTGAATACTAGGCAGAGACGGTGGATGGAGTTCTTGTGTGAGTACGATTTTGAAGTGAAATATGTTCAAGGAAAAGAGAACGTAGTGGCTGACGCTCTTAGTCATCATCAACATGAGATTTCTGCTACCACTCTTGAAGTAGATTTGAGAGGAGAAATATTAGCTACGCTTCCTACTGATAGATTGTATCAGGAAGTGAAGTCGGAGATTGAATCTGGTAGACCTTTAGAAGGTCGATTTGTAGGGTATGTCCTAGAATCGGATGGTATATTATAGCATTTAGGTCATATTTATGTACCACATTTCGAGGGTCTTCATACATTAATTATGACTGAAGCTCATCGAGCTCCATACTCAGCTCATCCAGGTGTCAAGAAAATGCATGCCAATCTTCAGCAATTGTATTTCTGGCCTGGTATAAAACATGATATTGCTAATTATGTATCGAGATTTCTTGAATTCCAGCGAGTCAAAGCTGAGCATCAACATCCCACTGGATTATTGTAGCCACATCTCATTCCTGAATGGAAATGGGATATTATATCCATCAACTTTATTGTAGGGTTACGTACATCATCACGTCGACATGATGCCATTATGGTAACTGTTGACCGATAGACTAAGGTAGCTCATTTCTCACCAGTACAATCATC